>LRSR01009325.1:0-18149 GCA_001579985.1 Hypsibius dujardini | reverse complement strand
TGGGGGTCCCTCCAAATCTCCAAGCGCTTCCTAAAATGACGTTCGTTCCAAGAAGGGTCTGATTTGTCAAGGCCAACCCAAATAACCGCAAGACACGGCTGCATAAATTACAGGTAAAATTTCTTTGTACACTATATTTGTCAAGTTGTCTGCCTGTTTGCCGCTTTATACCAAACTACTTCGTGGCTTCTCTTCATCCCTGCTGCTCTGTCTGTCTGCCTGTTTGTCTGTCTGTTTGTCTGTCTGTCTGGCTATTTGTTTGTCTGCCTGCTTATCTGTCTGTCTGTCTGTCTATCTGTCTGTATGTCTGTCTGTCCGTATGTCTGTCTGACTGTCTATCTGTCTGTATGTCTGTCCGTATGTATGTCTGACTGTCTGTTTGATTAGAACTCACCGTTGTTTTCGTATGAGCTCGTGCAGTCGGTTCAGCTCAAACCGGAGGAGCTTTTGCTCCATGCTTAGAGCGGAGACAATTTGAACCATCGAAACGTTCCGAGCATGAGTGAAGTATTTCGACAGTACCGGGGTCCGCTCCATCGGGTGGAACCCTATCGATGCAGGCTGCCTGTACCATTGTACTCCTCTGCCAGCAAACATGAGACAACACCCCAGCAGGGTGATCAGAAGGAGAAATCGTTGCGATGTGATGTGTTTGTAAGCGGATCCGAAGGAAAGGTACATGTTACGTATATCGGGCAGCATAAATACTTGAACCACTCGAAATTAAGGCAGACGCGTCGTGCGCGGAAGTGGCTGTTGAGCTTCGCGTGGTGGACTTGGAAATCAACGCGGTGCAGCGACAGTGTCGTCGTCGGACCACGTTGCCGATTTTCGTGTTACTCGTTTCCAATGAGGCGTTCGTTCTAAGGCAAACAAAACCTTGCCCCTCGTGGAATGGAATCCAGCAGAGTTTCTTCCAGCATGGTGAATGGTGAAAGATGCGAGTCGTTTCAAAGTCTTCCATATGCTCCGATCAAAATAGTGGTCTGTGTACTACACAGCGGATGCGCAAATGTGTTGCAAAGTCCCTTCGAAAAAGCATTGAGAACGATGGAACGTGCTTTGCAAATGTCACCGTACTGCCCGGAAGCTTATGAAAGTGGAGGGTTAATGAATTATCGTGTGTGAGTTCGCTGTAGATTGTGCCGGTAAGTACGGGTAAGAAAAACCGGTTTTGTGTTGTGCGCCGCTAGACGGCAGCATGTACTCGCAGTAAGATGAAAGAGCGATCTCATCTCGCCCTGAATCGTCCAGTGCAAAAAACGCCATAGCAAAACAAATTGGAACGTCCAGATCAGAAAAAGATAATAACCATTTCCTGTATACATGAACTATGATACCGTAACTGCTACGCAGATCATGATAGATTCTCCAGGATTTCAATATTTACAGTCTGGAAAAAATTTTAAGTTCGTCAAAATACTCGAGGCAAATTACTGAACATTCCATCAAACTATTTTTATCATCAGTCCTCAAACTCTGTTTTGACAAGCTGCTCAACAAAAAAAGTCACAACTAAGATGGTTTCATATAATAATAAAATTAACTGTTGCTCTTCAAGAGCTAACATGCTCTGATGAGGGATAAAAGGTCTGGTCTGTGTCCATATGAAGAGCCTGGTGAACAAGGCTATGGTGACGGTGACTCTAACTAACGACACTATCAAAGCTTTCTGGAATAAACCTTTCCCAGCGGGTTTTCATCATTCTTCCCCCCCCCCCGGTCATTTTTGGGTTCGATTTTGAAAAAATACATTTGCCTCTTTGCCCCCCCCCTTCACCCTGCCAGAGTTTTCCGGATTCCGACTTTCAAGGACCCTAAACGGGCCTCTGGAATCAATAAACGGGCCCCTTCCCGATAGTTATCATTGCGCAGGATTACGTCTCGACGGATCACCTTTACCTCAATTTAGTCCGCTGTACCACACGTACCGACACCGGAATGACCGTCAGACTTCGGGACTGATCGTCCGCTACTTGGCACACTGTTCGCCCATAGCTCCAACAGACCGTCCACTACCTGGAATGACTGTTAACTATACTGGTCGACGGTCTGCCTTTCAAATGTGCCGTGCCGTTCATCGTCCGGACTGACCTTCCGTCATTCGGACGGACTGACCTTCCGTTATTCGGACGGACTGTCCACCTTACGATCAGATTTTCTATCTTCCTGAGTGACTGTCAACGTAAAACGGTCTCGCACTTGAAGGGCAGGCTGGTTTTTTATACTTAGACAGTCTATTGAAATGGTGAACGGTCAGTTGCAAGACAAAACTGGTACTCGCAATGAATTTAAACTTATCACACGGGCTTCCGACTTCAAAATAGACTCATTTGAGCGGAGTAAAAAGCCAAATTAATCTACTCAGATGAAAAAAAAACCCAGTTAGTTTCAGACATCCTTGTCCGAAAATCTTGTTCACTAAATGAACGAAATGAGCATAAGTGGAAATAAACTCCTCAGTCAATCAGAGGCATCGCACGTCTCAAGCCTGTACTCGCGACTCGCGGAACAGGGAATATACAAATTGATTTTCCGGAAACGCATTTCAGCAATCACTGATGAGAAAGCTGTAAACCAATTTAAACGGAAGCAATGCGGAATTCCAGAGCAAACTTTGCCGCAGGCCCCATCTTGGAGACACTTTCTCATTTGGCCTCTTCGTCAACGGAGTCCTGTTCGTAAAAAATCTGCAAGGAATAACCTTGCCATAAAACTAGCACACACTGGCACAGAATGGCTGACAAGGAACCCTAGGTATGCTCTCGCTTGATTTCACATACTCTTTCACCATAATAGAAGGCTGGTGGACTACGCTTGATAATGGCGTAGATAAAAAGGATCTCCGTCTGGACAGTGGCGTGGGAAAAATGGATTGCAGTTTGGCCTGACCATTTGGCAAGTACTACATGATTTATTGGGGATTAAGGATCTACAATCGATCAATCAATGCATGCCCACTTTACCTCACAAATCAGGCCAAACTGCTTTTTTTCGGCCACCATCCTGACGGAGGTCCAAATTATCTACACCATTCTCAAGCGTAATCCATCAGCCTTCAATTGTTTTTGACGACCAACCTCAGCGAAGTCCTCACCGACATCTAACAAGCGATCTCTCACTTTGCCAATGGCTTCATGAATCCGATCAAACGATTCACAAGAAAATTCCGGCACGTCGCAACGAAAACTCAGTTCAAGCTCCTAAAACACAGATGAATATCTTTGAATGCACAAAACTGGAAAAAACAGTTCGGAAACCTGGTCCGCCTGAATTGTTTTCAGGTATCTAAATATCAAAGAAATCTTCAAGTTGTGATTGCATGTGAAAACTTTTAAGTTGACGTAAAAATACTAACTCGTACCTCAAAGTATTCCCAGCCCAATACCGTCAGCACTACACACAGCCGGTCATAAGTGTTCTCCGCACACAGTCGAAAAAGTTCAGGAACCCGATCGCGGGGCGAGAGATCCCATCCAGGAGGAGGAAGCTCGAGCTCGCACACGGTTTTCACTTTTCGGTTGTTATTGATTAGCTGTAAACAAACAAGAGGGCTAAATATAACAATGGAAAACACTTTAAAGCGCAGCGGAGAGACAAATTGTCAAAACACATAAACATACCGACAGACCAAGAAGTAGACATGAGATTCACAGCCGTGCTGATTGAAAAAGATGAATACAGACGACGAGACAGTTGCACAGACAAAAAGAGATAAAGAACAGCAGAAAGAACACAGATTGACAAATAGACAGACAAGCAGATAAGCCGACAGGCTGGTTCAGAAACAGACATCATACAGATAAAGACAGACAGACAGATTCGCCGGGAGACAGAAAGACAAACAGACAGACACAGACAGAGCGGGAAATAGACAAACAGACAAACAAATATGCAGACAGACAGACGTGCATAGAGATACAAACAAACAGACAGGTACGCAGACATCCAGACAAACAGATCAGAGAGAGAGACAGAGAAAGTAATTAGAATTCCTTCACCTCTGCCGAGTTCCAGCCTTCTTTATGTCTGCTCAAAATCCGAAGGGCGGTGAGCTGGACTGTTTTGAGTTCTGTATTCGTCACATCGTAATACATCCACCGATCAAGGAAAGCAGTGTCGACGATGTACTGCAATGGAGGAATTTTTCGAAATATTGAAGAATGTCCCAGTGTGAAATCGATCAACAACGAAATGAACCAGTACCTCCAGAAACGCCGGTCCGATCAACACCAATGTGACGGCCAGCCGCTCGTACGTTTTCTCCCTGCAGTAGTAGACGATTGAGACACAAATCAATCTGCCTTTCTCCTCCTGCTCCGGACTTAGAGGAGGCGGTGCCACTAAAATACAATAATCCTTCATCCAAGTGTCCACATACTGTGGAGATGTGGGCGTGTCCTAGATTGGAACTGACCTTCCCCTAGCTGACTTCTCACGAGCCTAATCTCCATTCGAAGCTGCTGCAATCCTTTTTCAAGCCGGATCTGAGGGTGCAAATAATAGGAATAGTTGAGATGAAAATATAGCAAATAAATCGAAATAAAAACAGTTGCAAGGGTTTGGCGGGAAGCTCTTTTGCTGGTAAACTGTATGGTAAAAGTTAAAACGACTCGGGCAGCCTGATGCTACGCCATGCACAGTACGCACAGCTGTGCTGAGGTTACTTTTAGGGTAGTTGTTTGGGTTCTGGTGGGCCGTAGGGATAAAACGTGAAAATCAAGTGTTGATTGTTTTATTGTCGTTTATATTTCCGAGCGCTATCCTCTGCATTATGTTGCAGTTCATTCACGATGTCGTTGCGGATTCATTTGTTATTAGCTGATATTTATCGCCTCTGACGTACACACCGCGAAAGGAAAGCGCAGAGCATTTGCAATGTGTGGTTGTCCCACACGGCCCACCTGAACCCAAACAACGACCATCAAAGTAACCTCACTTGGGGCATTATTCAAGTGCCGAATTCAGAATCACTTCGAAATGCGTTTTTCATTTAGACCTGCTGTAGTGATAAAGTAAAAATTTATTTCGTCGGTAAAATCGGGCAAGGTTTTTTTTGTGATATTTCAAACTTTGGAAAACACTGGAAGATTCCATTTTCCTTCGTTTTCACTGTTAAAATTGTGGTTTTTAGAACTAATGTAAATTTTTTTAACGCCGTTCCATTTCAAATTCAATTTCGATTGGCATCACCCACACAATTTTCGGAGATCAGAGGGCGGAGTCTCGGGTATTTTTAAAAAGGACCGATAATTCCAGCGACGCTTTCTAGATAGTTTATAACTCCGCCCACTGACCTCAGATCTTTTCTTGGCTAATGCCAATCGACTCGAAATTAAATTTGGAATGGAATAGTTTTAAAAAGATAATATTTAATTTAGTTCTAAAAATCCCCATTTTTATAGTGAAAATGAAGGAAAACGAAATGTTCCAGTATTTTCCCAACTTTGAAATATCACAAAAAAACTTTACCCGATTTCACCGACGAAATAAATTTTTATTTTCATCCCTACAGTAGGTCTAAATGAAAAAAATATTTCGAAGTGACTCTAAATTCGGCACTTGAATAATGCCCCAAGTCAGTACAGTACTATATTTTCGCGTTAGACAGGGACAGCGTACAAGCTGTGGAACGTTTAATCGGCCACGCGGCGCTTAGGGTGTGTGTGTACGGTGCACACAGCCGTGCACACGTTCCACTCCAGTAAGACTGTCCCTGTCTAACGCGAAAATACAGTACGTACACTCACTTAAGTTACTTACGTAGTTCTCATCCTGTTGTCGCTTCCGTTCCAAAGCTAACTCCAGGGCCCTTTCCACAACGGCGATTTCGGCGTCTAGATTCTGATCTTCTTCCTCTTCCTCGTCTTCTTTCGATTCGTCTTCCTTCCACGCTGTATAAATCGGCACGGAAGTGGAAGAGCTCGTCAAGTTCCCTGTTCCCGTCATATGGTCCTGCGATCCGGGCTGCCTGTAGAACACGTACATCAATTATATTTGCCAGATCTAGAGATTTCAAAAAATTGCGCTTTCAAATCTTAACTGACTTAATATCAATATCGAGTACGAGGTAAAACTTTTAATTTGACGCAATTATTATTTTCCTTGCTGTTTCACGATTTTCGAATAGAGTTGACATTTGAAACTTTGAAAATGTCCAAAAAGAACCTGGTAACAAGATGTTACCCAATCAAAAGTAGGAATCAGGTTGTAGACTACGTACGAGTACTTAGAAAAATTTGTCGGATTCGAGGCCGTAGGGGCGCCACTTGCTCTTGTGCACACGCATCGCATCGCGCGCAATTTGACTTTGACAAAGTAAACCACAACAATTGCGCAAGTCGCGACATGTGCGCCCCCTGTTTCCCTCACTGCATCAACTTGAAAGCGTTTTTGTCAGTGCGTCAATTTAAAATTTTTACCTCGTACTAATATATTCTCGTGACTGAAAAATGAGTATAGTACTGTCATATACTAGAAATAAATCGATTTAAAAAATTATAAATCATTTGTAAAATTAATATACTGTAAGCAAATCAAAAAACAATACTGTCAATCGAATTTTCTAATTCATTTTTAAAAATTACCATAAAAATTGGAACTAAATTTATTCGCCGAAAGGATGAACCACGCAAATGCCTCCATCTGCCTCTTCGACTGTCACATTACTCATTACGTATTTGTTGCAGTTCCGAGGTGTAAGCAGCAAATATTATCTATAGCCCTTTATTAAACGAGGTGTTTTTGATCATAATACTCTAATCTGAACAAGCCAAACGTTGAATGGAGTGGAAGTGGATCTAACAATCAACCACATACCACAGTGACAAAACCCCGTTAAATCAATCGATCAATCAACCACAATGGCAAATTTTCGTTGAATCAATCAATCAATCAAGAAAGCACAGCGACAAAATGCCGTCGAATCAATCGATCAATCAAGCACATACTACCGTGACATAATTCCGTTGAATCAATAAATCAATCCAACAAACCCGCGCCACTTCACGCGCGTCGCGTCGGCAGTCTCATAATCCCAATTACTTACAATTTCGGTGGAATCGTAGTAGTGATTCCAGAATGATTCTGAGGCAAATCGGGAGAAGTGACAGGTGCTGCTCCGCAAAATAATCAACTGCTGAATTATAAGTGCCATTCCAGATCAAATTTCCCCCAATGGAAGCCCTTACCGTCAGATGGCGGTGTTCCGGAATCCGATTCGGAGACACCCGAATCTGACGACAAGTCAACACCAAAATTTGTAGGCCTATTCGGCGGAAGCGCCATCTTCGGTAAATCCTAAAATCAAAACAAAAGGAAAGTTCAGATACGAAAAGCGCAATTATTGTACGCTCCCGATCTCAAGGGCCGATTTTAGGTCCCCGAAAACACGTTCCGTCGCTCGCTTGGTTGATCAGATTCACTTAAACTGTATTGACTTAAAACATTTTGATTTCAATCAAGTAAGGTAGCATAGCCTGTCAGGCAAAAACCAACGGGCCAATCACAGACAAATGAACGGAATTGAACGATCCGTTCAAGCTTGATGTGAATTAGCGGGGTGAAACATAATCGACCCTTGGAATCGGGAGGGGGCCATCCACATATTACGTAATTTAAACCGTTACTCAAATTAAATTGAAATTGATTAGCCTGTTGAAAAAGAAATTAGGAAATGAGCAACATTTGCAATTACGCAAAGTAGTTTATACGTACACAATAAATCGTTCTTCCTGCCTAATTCTCAGTACTAAAATATTTATAAGTTGGCGGTGCTCCTGAAAGGACAAACGGGAAAACATAAAGATTTACAGACAAACATGTTCTTACCTTAACGCGTGGAAGAATTCGTGGAATTCCTCTCCACAATAAACCGTATAAGTTAGACTGGAATTCATGCTGTTGCTGTTGCTTTCCTTGACTGTCCTTTTCCTTAACCTTGATCAGGAAAACTGGCAGAAGCAATACAATGTTCTTATTATACTAGTACGAGGTAGAGGCCGTTAACCAGGCCACCTTTTGGAAATCGTAACTTAATCAGGCCGGTTTTTTCAGCGTTGATTTCCCGGCGCAGTGCTGCCATGCCACGACAGATGGCTTGAAAACATTCAGAAAACATTGTCTGACCCATTTTAGTTCGTTCCTAAGCCTCACGGTTTGAATTTGAGTCCAAAAAATGGAAGAGAAGAATCTCAATGGAGAAGTGTGCAAGTATTCCGCTAGAGGCGCCACTTCGGTTCCATCTCCCTGGATTGACTTCGCAAAAACGACTTATGCGCCACCTGTTGGCTGCCGGCCTGGTTAAGTTACGATTTCTGAAAGCGGCCTGGTTAACGGCCTTTACCTCGTACACTACAAGTGCGTAGTAGTAGTAACTATTACTAGTAGTAGTTAGTAGTTACTAGTAGTAGTTAGTAGATAGTAGTAGGTCACCGCGTGTTGATTCATCCGGTCAGTAGTGAGGCAGCAAGGGCGGCTGCTTCTGCTCGGCTGCCCATTGGTTGATGGAGTGAAAGGATATTATTAGTTAGTATCTTCTTATTTGTCACAATTTTATCTGATCGTCATTTTCTTATATCTCATTCAGAGCCCTTGCATGAGCTCAATTACGCTGAGCTATAAAACTTCATTTTAATAGAATTACATTCATCTTCCTTTACATTAAATTGACAATTTTTTAGTACATAAGCCTTCAAAATGGAATCAGACCGTGAAAAATTTTTGAGATTTGAAGTAAATCTTATTCAATATTTCGGTTTGGAAAAGGAGCCGAACCCGACCGAGGCGAAGATAAAATCTGCCATTTCTCAACTGCTGAAAAGCACTCAGCCTGATCGCAACAAATCTCCTAACGCCCACAACGAGACTCTTCCTCTTGGCGGCAATTGAGATCATGAAACCTTCAAGCCTGCGGAGAGCATACGAGGAGAAAAGAATTAGATGAGAGCAGGATAAGCGGCAGCAACGGCAGCCACACCCTCCGCCACCAAAACCGAAAGCGGCCAAGCCCAAAGAAAAATCATGGGAGATCGACAAAATATTTGGAGAACGAGTGCGAAATGGAGTTACAGAGGTAAGGGCAGTGGCTACCGACAGACAGACAGACAGACAGACAGACAGACAGACAGACAGACAGACAGTCGTTACTGCTATTGCCTATCCAAATCTAATGCACCTTGTTTGTGCTATACAGTACAAGGTGAAATTCAAGGATTTCAATCGGCGGGCATCTGAATGGGTACCCGCAAATAAGTGCCGTGCAAAAGAGAGAATAGCGGAGTTTCACCGCTTTTGGGAACGGGAAAAGAAGAGGAAAGCTGCTGCAGAAAAGGAAAAGGCTGCCTGCTCCTCCGATGCCTATCCTGTTTACAGGACAAATGATGATGAGGGCAATGAGGAAGAACTACATTTCCACTGCCCTGAACGTAACTAGAAGTAATGGAAAGCCCGTAGTTTCTTTCCAGTTTCAAGCCAACGGTTAACACTTACAACATCCAAGTCCAGTTCATGTTTTGACGATTTTTACTAATTAATTAATCTACTTTACTTTACACTTGGCGCGCCATACGCCATAGCCACGTTGCTTGATAAACCTCATCTTCATACAGTACTGTGTAGCGTGTGGCGCCGCCTGGTTGGTTTGATCGGCTGTTCTGCCTTCGCAAGTCGCAACTCACAAGGGAATATTTACCTGCGTCCGTTTAAGATCGGGTCCAAATTTTTTTTATGAATACGTACTACCAAACTATGATTTTAGAAAGTATGACTGGTCCCCCTCAGTTCCGTTTAAGATGGAGAATATCGGGGAAGATTCCTATTGCGGCAGCCACTTTAATGCTTTCGCAATAGCATTGATTGATTGATTAAACACAGTACACTACTGTAGCGACGCGATTCGAACGCGCAGCTGTAGCCACGCCCCCAGGGTGTTTGCCCACCACTTCGTCTGTACTGCCCTAAATATTTTATTCCAAGTATTCACCGTTAAAAATCTATCGTTTCTATTTAAAATGCTCGAATTTTGTTCAAATCAAGTGGCCCATACCAAAACCAATACCACTACTCTCGGTTGAGAACGTCTCTTCATGGAGAGAACATTTTATTCTAGATTAGAACATTTTATTCTCGGTAAGAACATTTTATTCTTAGTGTGAACAATGTATGACCAACAGATTGATAAACAGAAGGAAAGACAGACAGACGGACAGACAGGCAGGCAGACTGGACATACCGGGGGGCAGACAAATAGTTCGATGGGCTCATATGCTGAGAGGTAATTAGGCTAAAATAATTACAGCAAGTCCGATGAGTGGATAGACAGGCAGATTGACAGACACACAGGTCGACAGATAGGCAGGCATACTGGCAGACACAGGCAAGACAGGCGCGATGACGGATAAACAAAGTGGCAGCCAGACAGACAAGACAGACAAGACAGACAGACAGACAGACAGACAGACAGACAGACAGACAGACAGACAGACAGACAGACAGACAGACACATACGGTAAGGCTGTCGACAATAAAGATTTTTTGCGCTGTACTACAGAAGTACTGTACGCCGAGGGAAATTTACTTGCGTCACAAGAGAATACCATGACCAGGTGGCGGGTCCCTTTTATTCTCACAAGTTTACTCCCCGGTTTCCACTTTGAATGCTGGGAAGTTCCCTCTTTATTCGTTCAGCTGATGGGACAGCAACGATACGTATCGTTTTCCTCTTCATATTTTCGACGCGAGTCAACATAATTATGCGTATGCGGAACTGTTTAGCGATGAACAATTAAGTAAATAACGTGCAGTTGGTATGCAGTCCTCTGAAACTTGGCGGCCCTGATCCTATGCGCCATTGCCAAGCCGTGTTCAGTCGCATAGTATTGTTGAACCTGTCGACAGTTCAGTGGATTGATGTGGATTCAGTATGGATTGAATTTTTTCTTTTTCCGGCCAGTTGTAGATTCCACCTGTACGATATGATGCCTGCGTTCGGTCATCGGACTGGCAACATGGTTGTCACGCCGGCGTTTTGTTACGATAAGGACGTCTTACCATCCTACTGGATCGCTCGAATTATCGGTATTCATCGGCGGTATTCATGCCAACTTTCTCAAAAGTCTTCGCGATGGGATACGATCAAAATAATTTTGAGATGCTCTCTGTTAGTCGGGCGCAGAGTTCTTACGTTTGTGTACCTCGCGACATGCCTGTTGTGGGCGATACTGTTCAGTATTTGCGTTTTCAGGTGGGAGAGCCGCACAAAAAGGCAGATTGTAGGCAGACCAAAAGCAGACAGACAGACAGACAGACAGACAGATAGACAGACAGACAGACAAACAGACAAACAGACAGACAGACAAACAGATAAACAGATAGACAGATAGACAGACAGACAGACAAACAGACAGACAGACAGACAAACAGACAAAGAGGCAGACAGACAGACAGATAAACAGATAGACAGATAGACAGATA
The DNA here is from genome assembly GCA_001579985.1 of Hypsibius dujardini. Classification (NCBI taxonomy): domain Eukaryota; kingdom Metazoa; phylum Tardigrada; class Eutardigrada; order Parachela; family Hypsibiidae; genus Hypsibius; species Hypsibius dujardini. The sequence continues at coordinate 6,677 of LRSR01009325.1, read as the reverse complement.
TACTGACTGACATACTGACAGACAGATCTATGAATTAACCCATTCAGACATTTGTGTTTAGCTACGAAATGGCCCTCTTCGAGAAAGGCAAAATCAAAGGTACCGAACGCGAAAGCAACATCATCATCCGCCTGTTGGATAACATCCCCTGGACCGCCATCATGGGCCGTAACATCCTCGTTCTTATGATATTCTACCATCGTTACCCCCAAATGGTCCAGCTGACCGCCTCCCTCTCTCGTCTGCTCTGTATATTCGACACCTCGCCACGACCTTTAGCATACCTCGCCCGGCGTGCCTTTCGCTCACTCTACCTTTCCTGGAGCATCGTCACCGTCAACTTCCTCATGCTGCTGATGTATTATTTCAACGCCAACTTCTCCGACCTCTTTACCGTGTGGAATTTCGCACCGTTTCCCATGAAACTCATCGGATGGCAAACGGCCTGGTGTCTCCTCCTCATGTCCTATCCGCCCTTCTTAGCCGCCCAAGTCATCATCGGGAGTGTCGTCGCGTTGGCAGCCGGTGGACTGCTTCTCATCAGACAACTCAACAAAGCCCTGGCAAAACTGCAAGAAATTCGCTTTGTTCCGCGGAACAACGAATCAAGTCTCGGATTGTCCCACGGAAATGGGCTTAACTTGGATGAGAGAGGTGACAGCAGGGACCCTCATCTGGAACAGCTGGCGTCACTGAGACTGGCCCATTTTGAAATTGCTCAATATATCAACATGATAACGGAGATCTTTTCGGAACTGTTGTTGGTGGTGATTGCTGCGGATTTTACCGCGGCCGTCGGATATATGGGTCTGTTGATCGGTAGACCGCCTTCTCCCGTAAGATACGCGTTATAACCTCAAGAGTCGAGACCACAAATTCACTGTCTCCTGTTCCCCGCTTCAACGATAGATCGTTTTTCCCGCTTCAACGATAGATCGTTTTTCCCGATTTTTCTTTACAAGATTATTTATTTATTTAGATGAGAAAGGATAGATTTTATTTTAGATTTTCCGATACGCAGTATGCACGAAAGGTAGAAGTAAGTCAACAGTAGCGTACCCAATTTCAGTCATGCATTTACTAACTATTTTTTGGCAGTAAGTTAAACAAAACTGACCAATGCTTTAAATAAAAAAAAATTAAAAAAAAAAAATTTTAATCTTCACGTCAACTTCGTTTTGCAGAATATTGTAAGCTTCTATTTTGCGCGGATCTACCACGCTATTGCTACGCTCACATGGATGGGCTTCTACTTGTGCGCCCAATATTGGCCACTGATTATTTTGCCGGAAGAGGTCAGCTGTACATAAAACTGCGTCTCGCGATAATCTTTTTTGCTAACACGTTTTACAACTGGATTTCCATTTACAGGCTGAGAAGACCTACCACTACGTGCAGGCCTTGTCTTTCAACTCCCTAACGCCCAAAACGGAGGTTAGTTGGTTAATTATGCAGACGCTTCACCGTCATCGTGACCGTGGGATCCATCTCCATCTGTGTTTGAATTGCTATACACCGTTCGCCATCTTGAAATTATTCCTGACAATCTGTCTGTCTGTCTGTCTGTCTGTTTCACATCTGCACAGAGATGGGAAAGGGAAGTGATGCACTTTTTACTGGCAACAAAGGACACCCACATGGGCGTGGTCGCGGGAAAGCTGCTTCTCTTCTCGCGGCATCTCAGTGTGACCGTAAGTTAATGTTGTCTAAACATATTCAAAAGACATCTTTAAATGGCCTCCAAAGAGGAATGTAATTTTAATTAGGATACATTATCATTTTCTTTTCTAAGTCACCACAACAAATGGATATTGAAAAGCATGTTTTTATTTAAAGTCACTAAATTTACTTTTAATATTAGGATATTTTTTTAAATTTTTATTTTAATTACTGACAATGAAGCGATGGATCTAGTTGTTTATTTATTATTTTATTTAAATCCAGATATGTTTTTTAAGCAACTTTACCGCGTCGATACTTGTGCTGTACCTACGTATGGATAGTGTGGACATATGCAAAACCGAAATACATTACGTCGTCAAGAAAACGCACAGGCAGCTCTTCTGTTCAGCCTGCCTGCCTCTGTATGAGTTGTTTTTTCTTCGCGGAAAAATGAATTGAATTGTTTGCTCACTTCGTCATGATACTCGTAGTATATTTTGTTGGTATCGTCACGTGTATACCTTTTTCCCTCTCGCGACAGATGATCACTCTTCTCTGCTCATATGGAGTGCTGGTCTACGAACTCCTGCATCGATCGGGAGCGGGTGAGTCGCTGTCCGGGGCGGAGCAGCTGCAAGCGCTCGCGGATAACTCGATCGGCGGGCTCGGTCATGGGAATACGGCCCACGGGAACCGCAGCAGCGGGTTCGCTGCGGCGGTGAGTGAAGCGCTCGCAGAAGCCGTCGGCTCCTACCAGAATATGTCACTGGGCGCTCACACTTATGACTGACTGGATAATCCAACCTTATCTTGTTTAAATATATATATATATATATAATATAATCTGGTGCAAATACTGCATATAGTATTTTAATGCGAGTAAAGAAGAAATCCGAGTTTGAACTAAAAAACCCTCTGATTAACAAAAACATTACGCACTGGGTATCACCGTACCGGTACAGTTGTGCTGAGGTCACTTTGAGGGTCGTTGTTTGGATTCTGGTGGGCCGTGTGGGACAACCACACACTTGATTTGTTTAGTTACTGATTGATTTATTGGCTAATAGAAAAATGCACTGCGCTTTCCTTTCGCGGCGTGTAGGTCATACACGTAAATGGGTGACCGAATCAAGCACTTCAACTCGGGGCTGTACAACAGCCATTCGTCGAACGAGTGTAATGGCTTGACTCGGTTAGTGCAAGGTTTTTGCCACGTGTGTAGGCAATAGAATGCTTATAGAATGCGCTTTCCTTTCGCTGTGTTTACGTCATAGACGATAAATAATAGCTTAATAACAAATGAATTCAATCATATCGACAACGAAATCGTAAAGAAACTGCAATATAATGCAGAGGATAGCGCTCGGAAATAAAAAAGGACAACAAAATGTTCAAGATGTGCAGTAATGTAACCTAAATCAATTCACATGTTTTACCCCTACGGCCCACGAGAACTCAAATAACGACCTCAAAGTAACCTCAGCACAACTGTCCGTGCTGTATTGGATTGTGTTAGTTGAATTTTTTTATGACTGCTGAGCTCAAGACGTGGAAACTGGCGACATACTTGCTTGACCCAGACCGGAAATGGCATTGTAGACTATGGTATATGGATGTTATACTGTATATGGATCATGGATGGATGAGGATCCTCGACTGTCCACATGTCCACATGTCCACATGTCCACATGTCCACATGTCCACATGTCCACATGTCCACATGTCCACATGTCCACATGTCATGAATGTTCGACTGTCGGATTCGATTGAGTTCAAGCTAGCCAAGTAGCCAGTAGCAATTTCTGTTACCAGCGAATTCGGCATTGAATATCGAAGTACACCTTTAAAATTCGATGTAGTACCAGCGAAATAATGTTTGAAGATCAGGGGGCGGAGTTATGTGTACGTTTAAAGAAAGACTGGGTTTGTGGGCCTTGCTTTCGAGGATTAGTCCACAGCTCCTCGCCCTGACTTCCAAGAACGTTTTGGCGGACATTAGTCGATTCAAATTTAATTCTAGATGGGATAGCGTCAAGAAATGGTAGTGTCGATATACAGTTCAACCAGTTGATGGCCCAGTGACTCATTTTAAGCCAGAAAAATGGGCGAATAGAAATGCAGATGGAGATTTCTATCGAAGGTCCCATAAGCATGTGTCGGTGATGAGGATACAGTTACGAGAAATAAGATCCGGAAACTGAATTACTTAACCAGAAAATAGCCGAAAGAATAAATCTTATTATAAATTACGTATTAGGATTTAATTTTCATCCCACAATGCCGGTTGGTGCCGGAAATGAAAGACCAGCGGTGGTACGAATCCACGTCAGAGTCTGCTGGTTACTGAGATCCGCGTAGACCGACGGGGTGCCTGAATAGAAAAACCACCTTACGAATATAAACTGCACAAATATATGCATAGCAAAAACATATTAACAATTCAGAGCCTACAAAACGAACAACGCCCTACTGACCAGATCGTCCGCATCCGTTGCCCCAACTGGAAAGGCCTGCGACAACGTAGTAAGGTCGGGCCACACTGATACAGGACCTGGAACGAACGACCAAATACAAAACGAGTTCATCCGCCCAAACGTATTATGAAATAAATGATATATTCTAATTTTAATACATGCAATAACTGTTGAAAATATAATTCCAACCAATGAAGAAATCTTTGAAAACGTCAAACTTACAATGGTGCTCCTCCGTCTTTCTGTAAAAAGAAGAGTAGGAAATGTGAGAACTCTCTTTGTGAAAGGGTTGATGGTTAGTTCGACGTAGAAGGGTTTTGCATGTCTCTGTCTGCATACCTGTTTGTTTGCCTGTCTATCTGCCTGTCTGTCTGCCTGTCTGTCTGTCTGTCTGCATACCTGTCTGTTTGCCTGTCTATCTGCCTGTTTGTCTGCCTGTCTGGCTGTCTGCCTGTCTGCCTGTCTGCCTGCCTGCCTGTTAGTTTGTCTGTCTGTCAATCTGCCTGTTTGTGTCTGTCTGTCTGTTTGCCTGCCTGCCTGCCTGCCTGCCTGCCTGCCTGCCTGCCTGTTTGTTTGTCTGTCTGTCTGCACGTACCAGGCATGTGTCTTTGCCGGCTTCTCCACCGGCGCACAGCGAGGTCGCATCGGTGACGTAGTTGGGCGTACGCAAGATCTGCCGGTAGATGAGATCGCACACCGGCCGCGGAATGAACGGCAGCAAAACCTATAAAAAAATAACATAAAACTCATCTCTCAATATTTTAACTACTATCGACATGAGATTAAAGTAATTGCCGCATTCGTCAACCGACGACGTACCGCTCGAAGTTGTCCGTCAGTAACGGCCGTATCTAAAAAAAGAACATAACGGGCATACATATAAAGCACTTTATTTTAGAATACCTCTATACCCTCATACTGTGCACGCGAACGAATGTCTGACCGTGACGTACTTTCCGCGGTCACACCGTAACCGGCTGCGTGGCACCGTTCTCCGACCACCGAGACGGTGGGATCGGGCAGACAGGCACCACATAGAGTCGGATTGGCGTTGAAATCAATCCCGGTTTGAATCTGCAGGAGGGCGACGTCCGCGACCGGGTACCCAGCACCCATCAACCGGAAGCTGGGATGGAGTTGCACACTCTGAACGGGATACGCGGTGCCGGTACTAGCTGCTGAGCTCGTCTGACCCAGTCGGACGGTCAATGTCTGGCTGGTGACGAACGGATTGGGGTTGACGTTCCGATAGCTGAAGCGAAATAACGGTTTAATTATAACCAGTCTATTGCAGGTACATATTATAATTATAAAACAAAAGTAATTAATTAATTGTAAAAGTAGTTTGGTCTTTCGATTCTTGGTTGATCTATGGGGCGATGGTGTTCGGAGGCGTACTTTTTGACGGCGTTTCCGCTGGTGATGATCCAGTTGGCGTTGATGATGGCCCCGCTTGCGATGTACGTGTTACCGGCGTAGATTGCCGCGATCCAGCAGTATCGAGTCATGTCGGTGACACTAGAAAACCAATCGGACACTCAGGCTCGCATATGTAGGTATCAGGTGCATACCCTTCAAAAGATGCAGACATGCAGTCTATAGACCCAGACATCTACTCAAAGCAGACCATGAAGCGTGAACATATTCAGGCACAGGCATTAGATTGTTCAGGCAACGGTTCAGTCATACTGTCGACACAAGTGAGGACCGGGTTCAGGCACGAGATTGTCTCACAGGCATCTGCGTCAGTAAGTACTGCATGGCACTGCAAGGCAGACAAACCGACGAAACATCAGGCGTGAGACATTTATCCAGATATAGGCATAGACTCAGTCATACACCGACCATGCGCAATGAACACTAACATCCAGACGCATTAGGAGTATGGACTGTCTGAAGTCACAATCCTGTACATTGATATACAACCCGGTACTGTCAAGGCCACACACGCATCATCCAGACAAATACATTAGTACTTCCTAAGGTTAACCTAAGAGGCGTGGACAGTGCACGACACAGGCATAGAACTCACGGTGTTCCTCCCAGAATGCGGGAGAACCGCAGCGGTGGTTTATCAGTGTCGCGCGGGTTGATCACACCGAAGGGATCAACAGACGGTGCCGGAGTAATCCCGCCGCCCAGGCCTGGGTTCAGCCGATTCTGCAGCGACACTCCACAGACGTTGCCGGTGCCGCCCGGGTTGAGCGGATTAAATGTCGTGGTGGTAAGGGACGGGTTGACCCCACCGCCAACGTAACAGCAGGAGAATCCTGTGGCGCAGGTGCCAAAGGGTGCCACGGTGGCGCCGAACGCCGCACATTGTGCTTGTGCGAAATTCGAATCGAAACAGATTCCATTGGGTTGGCTTACTCCGTAGACATCCGTGGCGGTGCATGCCAATCCTGCAGGGAGAACAAATCCCGGTGATACGACCCAAGATGGAAGAGCTATTCAACACCAGTCAACATCCTCGTATTCTAAGGGTACAGACAGATCGATACTCATATGGACAGACAGACTCGTAGTTAGAAAGACAGACAG
>LRSR01009324.1:0-10093 GCA_001579985.1 Hypsibius dujardini | reverse complement strand
ATTTTATATTTATATTTATATTTATATAATTTATTTTCAGGCCCAGACGAGTGTGTACTTATTCGTATCCTTGTGGAAAATTATCCTTATTCTGGGATGGCTGGCGGCATGGCATGCGACCACTTCCTCCGGACCGGGGGATGTGAATATTTTTGACTTGAAGAATGTCTTCACGGCCACTTCCACGGTGGATGTGGGCGGGAAAATGGTCAACGGAACGTTTGTTGAACGGCGACAGAAGTTTTGGTTTTGGCGGCCGAATGCGCTCTTCTTATTGATTGCGTTGATCTCCGCGGTGGCGGGATTTTTGGGGAATATGTTCGGGAAGTACGCGTGCCGGATACGGATCCACATCTTCAGTTTCTCCGTACCCTTGTGCATGGTCACACCTGCATCAGGTAAAAAAACCCAGCATTTTCTTCAGTAATATCTGACTATTTTCTGAATGTTAATGAACTTCAGAAAAATATCCAGAAATTTTGTTAAGTTATTTTTTCTTTGTCATCATAATATCTGGAGATGAAACGTGAGCGTTTATTTAAATCGCATTTTTTTGCCAGAAGTCAAATATAAATAGCAGCCGTTAGAAAGTTCTTTCAAAAATAATAAAAAAAAATGTAAAAACGAATTCTGGCAATTTCAGCTTGCTTTGCGTGAGCAACGAGAAAGCCGATCTATAGTGCGTGTCATTTTTGTAGAAATTTATTCTTAAATACCAAAAAATGCAAGCAGTGAAATTGTGCTTAGCGAATGGACGAACTTAAGAGCTGCATGCTTCGGTTGATCATTTGATTTACCAAAGTGTGATTTTTTAAATGAATCCATTTTTTGCTTAACGTCCTATCTTTACCGGACTATAATTGGGAACTCCCAACGTTAAGCCGCAACAATGTTCAACCAGTATAATAACTTTACCGAGCAGAACCGGTATGAGCTGAACGATTTGGTATGACCAAAGAAGATTAGCAGTTGAATGACTGACAACTGCCGGACATGTGTGGTAATCTCTCACGTTTTCCCCTGTTCACAGTGTCACTGGCCGTCGCAATCTGCGAAGCATTACGGACCAATCCATGCGCACTCAACAGCATCTTACCGGTCGGATTGGTAACCATCCGCACGCCTCAAGAGCCCTTCTTGGTCATGTTGGAGAGCCATTACGGCTGGTTGTGGTTCTTATGGCTGGGCAGTCAGTGGTGGATCGTTTCGCATATTTGGTGGGCCACCCCCGACCGGCGAAAGACTAACCAGTAAGATGGACAAACCCAATTTCTGCCTATCTTGTCTGTCTGTTTGTCTGTCTGTTTGTCTGTCTGTCTGTCTGTCTGTCTGTCTGTCTGTCTGTATGCGGCCGAAACTTTTAATGCCACTATTTTCAGCCTCTTCGCATTACCGGACTACGGGTCATTTCCGTTGGACGTCACTTCGACACTTAACCGTGTGCGACATTCCGGCGAATCCAGTCAGAAGAGCCTAAATCTAAGCGCCCTGGTTGAGCAGTCACTGCCTGAGACTCCGCGTGCCAAATCTCAGGCCAAAGAAGACGCGGCAGTTTCCCACTTGTACATTTGCACGTTTTTTACACAACAAACGGACCATGATATCATGGAGAGCTTGAAATCTGTCCTGCGAATGGACGAAGAGCAGTGCGCGCGTCGCAATGCATTGAAGTTCCTCATCGAAGTCGACCCGGACTACTTTGAATTTGAAAGTATGCGCTAGACCTGGCGAACAACCATTACTGTGCAACACTTAAAAAAACTAAACACAAATGGACATCAAAAATCTTTTTTTTTTAATTATAGAATTAATTTGGCGAATTGGCATGACATTTCGATTCGAATTCAGCGCGCAATGTCTTTTTCTTTGACTGTTTTCAGGTTAAATAAATACTTCCTAAACATTTTTATCAGACGCATGTTCAATAGGACATTTATTAAGGATAATGTTTTTGATTCCAGATCCGCAATTTTGTTTTTGCGTAATAATGTTTATCCTGGCATGTGATGTTGTCGTTTGGCTTGTCACAAACATTAAGTGCAAAACATTTACAAGTCAGACTGACAGAAAATGTAAAAGAATGATTTCTCGTTTTGTTTTTCAGGCCACCTTTTCTTTGAACACGCCTTTATAATGGACACTCTCCGAGGGGAGCGCGTTCTAGATCGTCAAGTATCTCACCTCATGACCAAATTTGATGAAGCAGCCTCTGCCGTCCACGAATTCCCCGTCACCCTTCGTCCGCCCAAAAAAATGACTACTTCTTACGGCGGTCAGTTCCAATTTACCCTTCCAGGGGGCAATCACTGTACCGTCCACCTCAAAGACCCCAACCTCATCAGGGGCGGCGAACGCTGGAGCCAGGTAGCTAAAGATATTCCAATTTAATGTCTACATCTGCACAGTTTTAGAAAGTAAAACAAATTCTTCTTAGAAAGTATACTTTTAGAAAAATAGAAAGTATACTATACATCCTGATTTATCAGGAAGGATCTAAAATGCAAGGTCTCTTTTTAGCATTTAGCATTAAGCTGTTTTTAATTTACACGAAAGGTCATGGCGCTCTACTACGTCCTCGGGCATAAAATCATGCAAATGCCGACGGACCTGGAACGGAAGGAAAACTACGCTGAGCATTCATACGTATTATTCACGTCCGGGTCGACTCGCTTTAAACCCACTGCGGTGAGGCATCTTTTGGAGACGCTGAAGCAAGGCCGGCATATCGGGGCGACTACATGTCGGCTGCGTCCTGTCGGGACGGGGCCGTTGGTGTGGTACCAAATGTTTGAGTATTCCATGCGGTATTGGCTGGACATGGCGACGGAACATATGCTGGGCTCGCTGCTTCGTATTCGCACGGGATTCACAATGTTTCGAGCTTCCGCCTTGATGGACGACAACGTGGTGAAGAAGTTTGCGATGATCCCGGAGGATTCGAAGGAGTTTGTGCAGTTCCGGTTGGGCAATGAGCAGTGGCTGTGTTCTTTGCTGGTCAAACAAGGTAAGCTCATTTAGCCAGAAAAACACAAGTAAAAGGGATCGTAAGAAGTAACAGTATCAATTACAGGGTTTATCATGAACATTTACTCAATTTTGAATGGGTCTTAAAATTTAACCGTTGCTTAAAACTCTTAAACTCTTTCAAAGCAAATGTCTGGGTGAGTTGGTCTTCAAGAAATTTCAGTTTGATACACCTTTTTAATTATATAATTTCAGGCTACAAAGTGGAGTACTGTGCAGCAGTCGATGCCTCAATCCACGTTCCAGAAACCTTCTCAGCCTACATCAAAGAATCACAGCGGGAAATTCCCCTTCAGATGGCGGCAATGGCAGATATCGTCTGCAACTACTCAAACGTCCTGACGTGCAACGAAAATATCACAATCATTTACGTGGGTTATTTGATGATGGCCTTGGTGTCTGCCATCTTTGCCTGTGGGACGGTTTTCTTGGTGATCATCACTTCGCTGGTCGATCTCTTCCGGATGAACATGTTCCTTGCATTGGCCTCCAATGCGATTCCGGTCTTGTTGTTCATTGTCATCTGCATTTTTGGATCTCCGAAACTCCAGGTGAGGAATCGTTTAACGCCTGACATTCCTGCTTTTATTAATCTGTGTCACACAAGTTACATTTGATTTTAACTCCAAGTGGTTAACTCTAAAGAATTTTAAATTATAACACTAACATTACTCGGCAAAAATACGTAGTGTACATTGAATTCTTATCACTTCGTTTGACTAATAAAACAGGAAACAATCTTGGTCACTCAAATGACTATCAAGTAAGTATTGTATAAGCTTGCATAAAATCAAATAAAAATCAAACAAATCAATTGAATTTCAGGATCAAAATGATTCGATTCGATTCGATTCGATTCGATTTGATTTGAATTGGTTGGATTTGATTTTGATTTGACATTTGACATTTGATGCCATCGTTTATCCTTGATTCTGGTAATTTATATCTGGTGATTGCCATAAAAAAGATTGTCCGGATTTTTTAGCCATCTACAGAGGCTTTACAAATTTTCTAATACGAACACGAACACCTTTCAATTTTAATTCTCATCGATCACGCACCTATGATAATTTTTTTGCAGGACATCTGCATCCGCATCTTCAGCGCCCTCTACGGTCTGGTCATGCTGGCCGTCCTGATCAGCGCCACGGTGCAGCTCAACGAGTCGTGGTTCTCCGCGTCGCCCGTCTCCATTTTCATGGTGGCCTTCATCCTCTCGACCCTCCTTCCCGCTATTTTCCATCCACAGGAGATGTGGAACGTCGCCTTCGCACCGGTTTATTTCATCGCCATCCCCACCACCTACCTCCTCACCATCATCCACTCCCTCTGTACCTTCCACCTTAGCTGCGGGGTCGTCAAACCCGACGAGGAGGAGGAGCTCGCCCGTCAACTTGAGCGATGGGAAATTATCGCCAAAGAAGCTCAAAAAGATCCTACTAACCCATTAAGGTGACTATATCTTTGTGTTATTTGGTATCTTTATCTAAAGAAATTAAAACTCACTAAAGGTTACTTTTTAGCTTTGGGAAGTATTTCAGATGCCGAATTCAAATTGAATCTAACTTTAAGTTTTATTGATAGAGTAATTTTACAATGGTTTTCGGCTGGCACAAAAGAATACTAACCGAATGCCATTTTTTCCGTCTTCAGCAATAAAGTGCCCAGCATCGACATCATTGAGGAGATGAAAAAATTCCTCCCGCATGGGAAGAAAAGTTTGAGCTTTGCCTGCGGGAGTTTTTGCGGGATCATCTGTTGCCCTCCCCCGGATGAGAGTCCGTTGGAGGGCCCATTTGGGGATCTCATCGGACGGGAGCTGTTGCAGTTGGGGAGGAAGCTGCACTTGTTGGAGAGTCGGTTACGGCAGAGACGAATGGGATTGCAAGGCTTCCGACCGAGGCCTGCACCACCGGATGGGCTGACCATGCCGTTGAATATGGGGCACAATCACGAGTGGGATGTCATTTCGGAGGCGTCGGCCAATTTCTCCGTGTCCACGGTCAAGACGACCGTCAAGTCGGCGGAGGAGTTCTACGAGAAGTTTGGGAAGAATGTCAGTAATGACAAGCTAACGGAATGGCTGCTCTGTAAGTAGACTTTCATATTTCTCGACGTTACAACGCTCCCGTTGCTAGAACGCTCCCGTAGCTGTAGTGGCGAAAGTAGCGGGAAAAATTACAGGCTCCACCAAGAACATTAACTCAACTTTGAGGAGTTACGGTAGAAACCGCGTGTAATGGTTTCAATGTTCATAATTAACGAAAATGTGCTGGATAGAGTTCAGTTCATGTTGCACATCAATGTTCGTGGTGGACCCTGTACTTATGTATAAATTACTGTTGTTATGCATTGCACGTTTTATTATTCTTGCTGTTACAGCGTATTTTTTTATAGTTCTTATCAGTATTTATAGTATCTAAATTCATTATTATTTACTGCTCGATATGTATTTTTTCACTAGCGCTGACCGATCCGAGCGGTCCGATGATCATCGAGAACGACCACTGGATGGACGACCCCGATCTCCAACGGGCCGAGTCAGACATGCTGGAGCCCTTGGAAGCCGGATTTTGGCGGGAATTAATCAATAGCTATCTTGTGCCCATGGCTGGGACCAATGCCGGATTGGAAGAAGCCATGGTGGAGCAGATGAAAAATATCCGCAACAAAGTGGCACTGGGATTCCTGATGGTCAACAGTTTATTCATTTTGATGGTGTTTCTTTTGGAGCTCCGGCGGGATGATTTGTTCATTTGGATTACCAGTCCGTTCAGTACGAGCGACAAAAAAGCGGCTTCCATTCAAATTGAACCGACCGGAATCGCCTTTCTGCTCTTCTTTTTCGTACTGATGTTGGTGCAGTTCATCGCCATGCTGATGCATCGTTGGGGAACTTTCTCCCATTTACTGGCAAGGTTCGTACGTAGCTGTTTGCTGCAGAAAACTGGCACAATCTGTTTCGAGCAAGATCAGGTCCGGCTCTAGTGATGTGTCAAAAAATAAATCTTTGCCGGCGAATTGGTGTAAACTAACTCGGGAGCTTTTTCAGGGGAGTAACGCAAAACTCTTCCACTTAATTGTTTAAATTAGTGCCGCATCAGCAACAGGATGTTTCAGATTGCAATTTTCAGTGAAATTGTTCTGATTGGCCAAAAAATGTCCGCCAGGATTTCTATTAGCGGGCAAAAGAAATTGCTCCGGAGCAGTTTCTTATGTTTTTCGCCAGCTTATTTGGTCGTGCGCTGTTTTCTTCAACTAAACTTAACAGTCTCGATTTAAAAAACTGCTTTGATTTTAAAATCGTTATTTTTTTATTTTGTGTTTTTTTAATAGTACGCAGCTATCTTGCTGCCGTAGCAAGCGAAACATGGGCTTCGACTACCTCCGTGAACACGCCGTCCAGATTGCTCGCGAGCTGCAGTCCCTGAAAAACGCCCGCGACTACGACACGGAAACTAACATCACGACCATCGACCAACGACGCAAACACGCGGTTTCCACGCTTGATATCGTCTTTCGGAAACGATTTCTGGCAATTCAAAAGAGCACCGTGCAAGGAGCCCCCGGTGAGGCCCCTGTCAACATGAACGTTAACGGAGTAACAGCGGGAAGGAAGATAAATGTCAGTAATCGAACGCTGGACTCGCGAACGGGGAGCTCAAAGCAGACGTTGGAGCGACCCAGTGCGGTTGAAGTTTTCCACATCGGAAGAAATGACCCGATGCGGAGCAGTGAACACGGCTCGATGAAGAGCACTACTTCTTTTTAAAGATGTTCTATACTTCTTTTCAAAGATGTCCTATGCGTTCTTTCGTTCTACAGCGTTTCGCGTTCTGCCTTCAATGTTCTCTTATTTTCTGGTAGATTAAAGAAATTAATTTACATTTGTTTTCGCAATTTGGGGGAACATTTTTATATAAAGGTAAAGGCAGATAGGTAGACAGACAGACAAACAGACAGGAAGACAAAGAGACAAAGAGACAGAACGTATTGTTTCTGATAGCCCAATCTCAAGTTCTATTGTTTCGTTGCCCCTGCGACATTCGCCACCGTGAGGTTGTAAGCATCGCCTAGGTGCTACGATGTAGCAGCGAACAGGGTAGATTGAATCTCCAGACTTCTTTCGCGGTTCATCCCAACCGGTGCCGGTAAGCCGTTTTGCCACCAAATTAATACATGTTGATAGCCATGCAATTATGTGTATTGCTAAAGCAGATATGCTCAGTCTATTGCGGCGGAATGTGCAAAAATCACCTGCAGGCGGCAGCTGAATTTATTAAGCCAAAGTAAAAGTTAAATTGTCAGGGTAGCAGCAGTTAAGCTCAACTTCAAGCTCGGTAAACACCCAATCTATGCCCCATTCATAACTTTCATGAAGTTCAGAAGCCCAACGAACTGCTTGCGACACGTCAGACTTCCGGTGGTAACGAAGGACAACTGTGTGGCCTCCGACAGCTCGGGCCGGTAATCCGACGCGAGGAACCCCTTTGCACCGCAAGTGATGGTTGTCGGTTTTGCACCCTTCTGACTACGACTGACCTCGGATATTTTCGCCAGAATCCACGTGTGCGCAACGTACATCATGGTCCGGCACTTGATGGCAACCTCCGCCACCAGGACGTCACTCTACCTCGAAGACAGTATCGGAAAGGTCACTATTCCGTTACCGGTAACCTTAGTAACCATAGTAACATTAGTAACATTAGTAAAAAATCCAATAGGCAGAAGCCGCTGAAATCGAATTTTTGAATGTGAATGAGATTCACCCTCGCAAGTGTCAGCTTACGAATGTAATTGTTTTTGCTCAAGAGCTTGTTCAACGGAAAAGGAATCGTTTCTTGCACCGCTGTCCTCTCCGCGGACATGTACACCTCCCATAGCCACCATCTAACAGGAAAGGGGACGAAGCTACCCGAAAACGTAAACGTGTATGCGGTTAAACACAGGATTTCAATGTTTTCAGGGAGCCGAGTAACGTCGAAATTGTTAGAGAGGTCGATTGGTGCTCCGTTGCATGACACATGGGTGGCTGTACCATTGCCTGCTGCATTGCTAATTTTATTTTTACGGCAGGACGGACCGTCGCCGTGGGGTAGACCGTCGCCGGCGATCCCCGTGATGAAGAGCAGGGACAACAATACGCTGGTAACGAGAATCGAGATGAAGCCGGACATTCTCTCTCGAGTTGGAGCAGCGTTACGGTAAAAATTGATCAGCAGTACATGCACATGTATGTATTTTAAACGACTATATGCTGCCGCAGAAATGGCGAGGCGATGTACACAGGTGGCGGTAATCCTGTCGGGACCGAGTTCGAGCCACGGCGCCAAAAATATCAGGTGGCTTGAACTCGGTCCGGACAAGCTTGCTTTCACATGTGCAAGTAACTGCCTTGTCCGGCAAATTTACTAGCTCCTCGGTAATCATGACTGACATTATTGAAGGGTTTGTGCTACTTTACTTGAAAGAAGCACGTAATTGCAGATGACGTACAAATATATGTCTATACGCGTCAGCAGACCTTGCCTGAAGTCTGTTCTCAGGTTAATTTCGTACATCTCTTTGGAAATCAAATCATCACGCACGGGAAACTTAAAACCACGTTTTTCCACGGGCCACAGGGTATGCGAGGCTTGTACCTCTCGAACAAGCGTAGAGGGAGGCACTGGAGCGTCTACCCCTTCACCAAATTTATTCGAAAGGTGGCCAGGGGGCATCCAAAAGTTTTAATAAGATTGGGGAGTTGCAGGAGGGGAGGGGTTATTATTTAAACCAGTAAGATGGAGACAAACCATGTCTGCCCCCTCAAATGGGGGCAACGCCCATTTGAATTCAAAAAGGAGTTGACCTCAACTCTCCCTCCATCCACCCACCACAAGTGCCTCTCAAATGCCCTTCAAACGCCAGTTGCATCTGATTCCGAACTCCAATTAACGCTCACAGGTATTCAATGGGCAAGGGCAGACGACAATACTCTGAACTGGGAGATGAAGACAAGTGTCCGAACTTCGATGAGAAAGTCATGTCACGCGTTTACTTCAGAAATTGTATAGCATTTTTAATACGTAAGAAATTGGGAGGCCAAGATCTTACGGTATTGACCTCGAATCATGTTAATGTATATTTTTATGCGTTGAATAGGGAGTAATGTTAACCAGAACAAGGCACACACTTGACAGCAAAAAAACAAGCGAAGCAACCGTTGAAGACTTAAAACTCAGGAGGTTTCATCCGTCCCGCGAGAATAGATATTAGAGATGAGCAAAATAGCAGCAAAAGCATTTCTGGTGGTGTTCTTTACTACTACTTTAATGTTGCATAACAGCAGCTCTTTGTACTTCGGTTTAGTTAGCGATCCTTCAGCCACTTGTTAGAGATGAATTCTTTTCCTTCCGCATCTTAGGTCTAGTGAGTTTCAAAAGCCCGTGAGAACGTCGAACGAATATTGTCCTTCCAACTTGGCCAAGTCGCCGACTTTCGTGTTAGGCAAACTGTTTCTTAAACCTTGTTTGAGCTTAGGACCTATTATTGAAAATATTAAAATAATTTCTCTC
Source organism: Hypsibius dujardini (assembly GCA_001579985.1). Taxonomy (NCBI): domain Eukaryota; kingdom Metazoa; phylum Tardigrada; class Eutardigrada; order Parachela; family Hypsibiidae; genus Hypsibius; species Hypsibius dujardini. Next base: position 512 of record LRSR01009324.1, on the reverse strand, counting down.
ATAAATATCCATAGAAATTTGAAAAACTACTTCGCTTTAATCAAAGCTACAAGAGCAGCTTCGGCCGCTGAAATGGCTGGCTCAGTTGATCGCTTGGAGAGGAAGAACGCGGCCTTGTTCAAAATTGCCTGCCAAATGTTCTTTTGATCGGGAAACTTTTCGGCGATGTAGGTCATCACTAACAAAGTAGCCAGTACAGCGTCGTCCACCTTCAGATCCTTGTTGATCGCATCAGCCGCTTCGGCCAACGAAACTTTGGTGATGGCCTCCACGGCGGCCGAAAAGTACCAGCTTCCGTCCCACTGCTGAAGATCCAACAGTACATTTAACGGTGTTTGTGGCGGCCTTTCAGCTTCTCCGTCGACAAAGTCCGCGCCCAGACAGCCGGTCTTTTTCACAAAGTTCGTTTCAAACATTTCCGAAATTTTGCCTCTGGACAAAATCTTTGACGGGCCACCTTTTTTGCCATTGCCACTAAGCGGCTTACTCGGCCGAACCTTTTGTAACGGAAC
>LRSR01009320.1:0-20012 GCA_001579985.1 Hypsibius dujardini | reverse complement strand
CAGACAGATAGACACACTACGCCGGGGTTGAGAGGAATATAGACCCGAATTATACATCTAATCACAAACAAATCGTGGAGATTTATTTTCAGGTTGTGATGGGAATTTTGGGTCTCGGTTTCGTGACGGTATATCTTTCTGACCGCGTTGTTCAAGGGTAACTGTCTTGATCAGCAAAAGGGTTCTGCACGGCTATCGGCTAATCGTTTTTTATATGAGTTTCAGATTTGCTTGCGGGGCAGCCTTTCATATTTTTAATACTCAGCTGAAATGGATTTTCGGATTGAGCTACCGGAAACGCCGAGGTCTATTCTGTTTACCGCTGGTGAGTATCTATACTTGTTCATAATGTTCGACCAGCTCGTCACTCGTTCATTTGGCAATCCTGCTAACCGAATTCCTTCCCATTCAGTCAGTGTATGATTTTGTGGTCGCACTCCCCTCTACACACCTACCCACTTTCCTGGTCTCCCTTGTGTGCCTGACTGCGTTGATCACTGCAAGATTCCTGAATGGAAATGCAAAAGTGATGAAAGTCATTCGTTTTCCCATTCCGATGGAGTTACTTGTGGTTAGTTCGTCCTACCACATAGTGGATAGCCAAACAGGCAGACAAACAGACCGGCAGGCAGACAGGCAGACAGGCAGGCAGGCAAAGAGACAGACAGACAACAGGCAGACGGGCAGACAGACAGACAGACATTAGACAAACTCCCCCAAGCCGTCTATCCGACCATCTAGTGCAGTTTTCTTTTTTTTCAGATAGTATTCGGTTCGGTTGCGTCCTACTTCATGAACCTCCGAGCCGTTTACGCCATAGACATCATTCGATCCGTCCCGCTAGGTTTCCCCTCGCCTCAGCTCCCAGCATTCCACCTCCTGCCTGAATTGTTTCATGACTCCTTTATCATTGCTGTGATTGCCTTTTCCGTGGCCATTTCCGCTGGCCGTGTTTTCGCTCAGAAACATCACTATTCCATCGACAGCAATCAGGAGCTACGCGCCTTGGGTGTCGTGAACCTGGTCGGGGGATTCTTTCAGTGTCTGCCGTCTGCCGTGGCTCTGGCCAGGAGTGTCGTTCAGGAATCAGCGGGTGGAGTCACGCAGGTGCAGAAAACTAAATTGTCTCAAGTTGCATTGGGTTTTGCCTGAACGTTTTCTCTGATCTTTTAGGTTGTCTCAATTGTTTCGGCGAGTCTGATAGTTCTGGTGATCACAGTGCTGGGACCGCTGCTGGAACCAGTGCCGAAAGCCTGCCTGGGATGTATCGTTGTAATCGCGCTGATTCCGATGATCCTGAAGATTATGGAAGTTGGTAATCTATGGAAGGTGTCCAGACTCGAAGCTGTACGTACTGAGAGATGCAGAAGATAGACAGCCAGTCAGATACCTAGTTAGGCAGGCAGATAGACATTTTGCAGAATTCAAAAGGACGGACAGGCGCATGGTAGTACAGCAGCGGGTGAACTTAAGACGCGTCTATCTTTTTTCAGGTGATATTCCTCATTCCCTGCCTTGCAATCATTCTTCTGGATGTTGAAATCGGATTGGCTCTTGGTATCGCGTTCTCGTTGCTCATCGGAGTGGTTTGGCGAACCCAAGAGCGAGCAGATATCGTGCAAGTTTTAGGCAGGACCGAACACTCCGGCAGTGAGAACGACAGCCATCCGATTATTACGGTTAGTCCATAAAATGACAAGTGCAGCCGTTTCGCGTGTGTATTTGTCTGCCTGTTTTCCTGACTGATATCTGTCTGCTCGTCTGCCTGTCATTCTGCGTGTGTATTGCTATATCTATCTATGCCGTATCTTTCTACCTTCCTTCCTGCCTGTTTGCTGGCCTGTATCTGTTTCCTCTCTATATGTATGCCTGTCTGTTTGTTTGTCTGTCTGTCCGTCCGTCTGGCTGTTTGTCTGTCTGTCTGATTGTCTGTTTTTCTGTCTGTTTGTTTGTCTTGTCTGTCAGTCTATTTGTCTGTCTGTATATTTGCCTGCCTGCCTCCGTAACTGTTTGCCCGTCTGTCTGCGTAACTGTTGGACTGTAGGTCTGTCTACGTGGCTGTTTGTGTGTCTATCTGTCTGCTTGCCTGCCTGCCTGCGTAACTGTTGGACTGTCGGTCTGTCTAAGTGGCTGTCCGTGTCTATCTGCCTGCCTATTTCTATGTCTGTGCCTTTTGTGTGCTTCTTGGCTTGTCGGACTTCGCTGTCTCTGGTATTGCATTGTGCCTCACCCGTTGCCCCATTCCAGAACTTTCCGTCCAGTAATGTGATCGTTATTCGCATCGCTACACCGCTCCACTTCGCCAACGCCGAATTGTGTTTGAACAAAGCTAGAAAGCTCATCGGCCGTTCTCTTCGTTCCAATTCATATGCACCTTCAGCCGCAACGAGGATCCACCTACCGGACGTAGAAGGAGACGATTCCAAGCACTCTTTGATTGGCAGCCCATTACCTGATCCTGTCACAGACAAGAACGGCGCAGTAAAAGCAGACACTTCTTCTCGAAAAAGCGACGGTCGCGAACTAATTCAAGTCACACAGACACTTTCGTCCATTCGATTGGTGGTGTTAGACTTGTCGGCGGTGTCCTTCATAGATATGACCGGTGTACAGTTACTGAAGAAGTTCCGCCAGGACTGTCGGTCGATACATGCTTGTGAACTCGTATTGGCAGGCTGTTTAGGTGAGAGCTACGCAACATCTTTCCGTGGGTTGCCTCACAGTCTGTGACTGGCGAAACTGTTAGACTGTTTGTGTTTTTACAGATCCGGTGAAAGAGATGCTGATTGCCGGTGGGAAATTCGGTGACATACCGCCGAATTTTTTCTTTGACACGGTATCTAATGCGGTTGATGCCTTGATGCCACAGAAATTTGAAGCGCTTTCTGATCAAGTGGGATCTGGTATATGAAATAAAGATAGTCATACCTCCGTCCATTTACATTTTCGAAATGGAAATATCGGCAGACAGACAGACAGACAATGACCTACAGACAAACGTAGACAGACAGACTGGCTGACCGGCTGACTGTACATTATATTAGCCCTATTGCATGGTGTCACACAAACTTGCCTTAAAGTTACTTCGTTCCATCCTATGGTCAGTTTATCAGCGAAAATCAAGTGAGCTTAAAAGTCCTTAAGTAAAGACAGCGGTCCAGTGAAGCAAACCAAACAAGAACGAGCGCCCAGTGAGAAGCCAGGTTCGTTCAAAACAGGCTAGACTTAATGTATATAGTACGTCATTCTAACTAGGGAAACATGAAGCTAAACAGAATTCATGAAACATTGACAACAGGACTGACCAAGTACGGTCCGACGTTGTTCGACAGCAAAGCTTCATACAACTCTCGTCGCGGTTTGGGCGCCACCGCCGGACCGGGATGATGCTCGCCCTGTCTGCCGCCGCCGAAGGGCATGGCGTATTCCGGTCCACCTTTGCCTGATATGACGCCGCCCTCTCTGATGACTTCCTCATCGGTCAGATCTTCCATCATCCGCAGGACCGAGTCGAATCGTGCCTCTAATGTCAGATTTGTGGTGCCGTTGGGAGAAATCAAGTCACGGACCGTCGTTGGCGAAGGCAGTTCTTCCTTTGCGACTGTCTGCTGCTGCTCTTGGTGTTGTGTGTTGTCGTAGGAACTGACGGATGAGGAGCCTTCCGGGGAGGTGTTGAGGTCTTCGCGGTTTGGGAAGGGTCCCGCGGGGGAACTGCGGGAACTGAGACGGCTACCGGTGTGAGGATGATCGGGCTGGGGCTCGTCGGACGAGCGTGAATGCAGCCGTGTCTGAAGTTCGCTGACCACCTTAAACAAAAGAACACGGAGCAATCAAGAGCTAGGCAGGCGATTTTCGATTCGTTGTGTCGCTCTTCGACTGATCGATGCAGCAACACATGCATTGCAGGCAACGCCAGACACGTCAAATACAATTAAGACGCCATAAAACAGAATTGCAACGGCGCATGCAAAGACAAGCTACCCAGGAGGCAGACAATCTTGCATACCAAAATATAACAAACGGCTAATATCGAGATAGCCAGTATGACAGACAGACAGAGAAATAGACAAACTGTCACACAGACAGGCAGACAAAGAGATAGGTAAACATGCGGACATACATACAAACAGACAGTCAGTCAGAGACAAACAGACAAGCACAACACAAGGACACAAACAGAAAAAATTAACAGATGCACTCATCAGGTTATCATGCTGATTGAATTTACTCACTTGGTTGTAGGTAGGCATTCTGGGGATCAGGTCCGGTCTAGTGTTTCGGGATTCAGATCGGGAGACAGTTGCCTCCGGTGCGAAGACATCTGAATCGTCTGCCAAAGGTTGCTGATCTCCAGATACACTTCGATATACTCCCGAGGCACCAGCTTCCTATGACATAAGAAAATAATGTGGGCTAATTAAATTCCGCTGCCTGTCTGCCTGTCTGCATATCTGATTGTCTGACTGTCTCTCTGTCTGATGTTTTTGTCTTTCTGTCTGTTCTGTCCGTTCTATTTTGAATATCTGTCTACATGAAAAAAACTGCCCGCCTGCGTAATTGTCTTTCCGTCATTTTAAATTGCAATTTTTCCGGATTGAAAAATTTATATGCAGCAGGATATTTAATTTAAATTGCCGCCATTGGAGTGCGGTCGACAGGCATGGACATGGTATGAGATTGTGAGCCGTAGGGGGTAGGGAAATGACTGATCGACAGACAGCAGTAGCAGGAAGAGACACTCGACACCGGAAAAGCGCAGGAAACTGATAGTTTGTCCGTATAATAATTGTGTGTAAATTGAGCCTTACGGGTATGCTGGAACTCCTGGGTCGTCGCTCATCATCTCCGACAGCAGTCGAGACAGTAGTAACAGCAGCAGCAGCCCGATGAAGGACGGGACTGGCTGTCTGACTGGAGGATGGTCGCGTGCTGACTCGCTGTCCGGTTCCGGTACGGCCTTGAGTCTGGCACTGAAAAATGACCAATTGAATGTCCTTCAACCAGCGCTGCTGTTCCTCCAACGAGTCGGCCTGCAATAAACAGAGAAAAGTTGATAGAAAATAAAAAAAATCCCCCGAATCTGCTGCCCATTTCGAAGCAGACTGTCTGCCGCTCTGTCTGCCGCTCTGTCTGCCGCTCTGTCTGTGTGTCTGCCTGTGTGTGTGTGTGTGTCTGTCTGTCGTCCTGCCTGCCTGCACATTTGGCTATCGAAAAAAGTTTACTCCCAATTATCCGTATACTGGATTGACAAGCTGTCTGCAGATTCTCGACCCCCTTTTCAGAAACACATTAATTTGCACGAACACGAGTTCCATGTAGCGTGCATAAAACGACAGCCGCGGTCAACGAAAGGCACGCGTCAACATTTCATCGCGCTCTTTTCGCCAGAGCCTGTAGCTGTAGCTGTATGTATGTATATGTGTGTGTGTGTGTGTTTCCAGTGAGAAAAAAGTCATCCATCTGGAACGGTACCACCAACAAGACTTTAGAGCCCTTCAAATTAGGGCCACGGAAACAGACGAGTTCTCGCAATCTGACAGGCCCAAGACCCATGTCTGACAGATGTAAACCCCCGAAGTGTAATCCAAAGCCCAAATTTTCCGCACGCAATGTCTGTCGACTTGTTCCTTCCGATTAAAGACTTTTGCTACGCGCTAAATCAACACACGAAAAAGAACCGAGCGAAACAGACACGAAAACAACATGCCACAAACCTGAAACAGGAATGAGTGATGCGAGTCCGAGCTCTGACTGCTGGCCAGTTCCACGGCGTGCGGGAGACCGGCATGCTTGCTGTCCGTGGGAACAGCCACACATCGGTCGAAGTAGCGGAGGTTGATCACGCCGTTGCTCTTCTCCCGACCTGCGCCTTTCTGTGTAAGAGAGAAGATGAAATAAAATCAGAACCGGAAATGGACGTGTTATTTATTGTGCAGCGCCGGAGGAAGACAGATTTCTTATTGAGAGCTCACGCCTGCCGCTCAGGATGTAATGTTTATTGTGGCGCTGTTTACTTGTTTACTGCCCGCCACATGGAGCCGTAAAGCGACAGCTGAGCTCGAGTTAATACGATTTTTAGAGCGAAAGTTCGGACGGAGCAATAACAATTGAGAAATTCCAAAGGCAACGTATTGGTGACACTGTCGCTATACCTAAGGGCAGGCAGGAAAGCAGACCGGAAGATTACTCATTGACAGACAGACAGACAGACAGACAGACAGACAGACAGACAAAGAGACAGACAGAGAGACAGACAGAGAGACAGACAGAGAGACAGAGAGACAGACAGAGAGACAGACAGACAGACAGATAGACAGACAGACAGACAGACCGATGTTATTGCTGCGTCTCTCTTCTTCGCATCAGGCAGACATCTTCAGTAAAACCTGAATAGTGGTTTGCTTTCTTTGAATTTAAATGCCGGCATTAATGATCACTGATAACTGCGTATCCGAGATTGAGAGTTGCATTAATTATATGGCTCACAAAGACCCACGTAACCGTAAATATTATTTCAGTTGCCTTGGGGAAGACTGGTTTTTCGTTCTAACTTCAATTAAAAAGCGTGGGAGCTGGAGAATTAATAAATTAACAACAAAGAACGCATCAATGGATCCATGAATATATTTCCATGAATCAGGCATACAATATATATCGAGCAAAAACAAAAAAATTGTTTTCTCATCGCCTTAATTACTAGCCAGACAACCGCGGTGTGTGTACCTTATTCTTGAACCAGTAAAAGTGGTAGCCGGAGAGGAGACAGTACTTGCGCTGCCAGCTGCGACCCAATAGACGTTTCAATAGGCCCCGCTCGTGCTTGAGCAGGAAGCCGGTACGTTGCGCGTTCTGCTGGAGATTGGTGAAAGAGAGGGACTTCGGTAGCAGGAGATTAGCCGGTTCCCCGCTGCTGCTTGCTGCTGATGATGGCTGCAGCTCCCTGATGGCCTAAAAAAATCCAATCCACACAAGGGTTAATCGGGCATGCAGGCACGCTCCCATTTTACGCACAGACACAAGCCTTTCAGCGCACTTACTTCTGCTGCCATTTGGCTACAAAAGAACGGGAAAAATGATCAGCAAAAAAAGGATCTTCCTTCCGAAAGATATGTGTCTGTGTCTGAATGGTAGGCACGCAGACAATTAGCAAAATGATGCCGAGACGAGATGCACTTTTTTCCTGTCGCCTCTCGAAAACTCTTCGGCGGGGTCTGTAGACGGTGTCACGATCGGATTAAGAATGTAAACATCTGGCTGCTGGGTTAAACTGATTTTCCCTCTCCATCGTGATGTGCTCTGGTTTTCTGATGCGACGTCTAAGAAGCTACTACAGCAAGAGTACTACAACAGTTGTCGCGACGGCGGCTGAACTTTTCTCGGCTAACTTCTAATTTTAGAGTGAAACATATGGGCGGAGGCTTGTTTTTGCTTGTATACTGGTACACGACTATACGTTGTACATGTATTTCCACTGGAGGGGTGGGGCTAGTGTAGTACCGAATCGAGGGAGTTTGCCTAATAGCTCGACAAAGAGTGAAGCAATTCTCTCTTTGCAACGTTTGAATAAATAACACAACCGATTTGCAGTTGACGAAAATACTTAGCCATTTTTGTTGCAAAAAATTGTATCAGCATTTTTCTCTTAAGGGATAAACCTGAGTGAAAAAAATGGAGACCACGCCCACTATATTTTCCGTTGAAGGCTTGTTATCTGTTTAAACTACAACACACTGTCATTTTTAATAAAACCTGTAATTCAATGCATAGCAATGCAACAACAATCATCAGTTATAAAAACCTTTTTGTTTTGCAAAATAAAAATGTATTTCAAAAAAGAACAAATTCATTTAAAATGAACGGGATACAGTCCGTATGGATTGGATTTGATTTGAGCAGGCAAGAGAGAGGGTAATGCAGTAATAATGGAGTCAGAATATACAGTAATTGAGTAAGATCCTCGTTCTGGTCAGCAAACGACGGATATCTTCTCTGGTTTGGGTGTGAAAGCGCACTCTAACTCCAATATGTCTAGCTTGTTTGTTTTCTCGCGCGTGTTTTAATGCGCAGACAATTGAGAAGTATGTGTCTGTGTGACTTGTGAGTGAGTAATTAATGAAAAATTTTGCAGAGCAACAATTGCAGAGGTAGCAGCACTTCAAACCGGCGCGCGCGGCGCTGCTTTGTGCACTGACTGTGTGCTAAATACCTTCCACAATGTGGACTTGGGTTGGTTCACGCAATGAATCGTGCCAAACAATAATTATTTTATGATGCAGCTCCCTAGAGTGTGAGTGTGATTCGGTGACTCGGAAAGTGGATTATGGAATATGATGCGAACTAAGTTTTCACGGGAAAATATTTGTTCAGTGCAGACTTGAAACAGGCACAGGTGCAGCTACATTCCATGTATCTATTCGCATCCTTACCGCTTATGGTTAATTAATTGCAAAAATATTATGTAATGATTTCGTTTAATTTTATTGGCAAAATTAACATTTATTTCTCTACATTCTAACATTTGTTTTCCTTTTAATTAAAATGTTATGCTTTTTTATTGTCACGCGCCAGGGACAGATATTTCATGAATAATAAAGGAGGTGTTCTAAATTAAAATTTGTGCCTGTCGTCTGATAACGCTAAGTGCAGCACTTATCACTAGACAAGGCGACTGTCCATAGTATATAATTTATCAGCAATAACCTGCATTGCAAAAATGAAATTATAGTAAGTTAACGTTGACAGTTACGATGCGCCACAAGACAAGTTGTGCAGAAAAGAGTTAGAAACTACGGCGATAATGCGCCCTCTCTAGGGACTGGCAAAAATGAGTATGAAAGTGCCTTTGACTTTTGCGTAAAAGCCGGTCCCGGTTCTCTTTCGAATCTGTAAATAAAACAAATTTGTAATAATTAAGGAATGAAGAGAATATTTAACGTGTTTAACATATTTAATCGAATTTATTTTTATTTTATTCTCACACTTGCAGCGAAATTGGTGCCCACACTTGTCTGCCAGTTGCCCGTGGATGTCGACGGGAATCTCGCCTCAAACTTCATACGCAGGTACTCTGCCATGTCGGCGACACTGGTGAATGCAGAGACCGCTTTGATGGCTGTTTCTGATGCGAATGTTAACATATCCCCTGGCATGTCTGTGGGGGATAAAATAGACGGTTCTTGCGACACAGCGACCAGCGGTCGCTCCAGCAACTCGTCCTTCAGGAGACTCCCAGGAAAATGAACTTGCTTCTGATGAACATTGGTCTGTTGGGATGTCTGTACTTTGAAGGCTGTCCGAACTTGATGGCTCAACGTGTCCGTCGTTCTACAGCAAAATTTAACAGAAAAGATGAGATAATTTATCTACCATTTGCTGCCTAATTCGCAACAAAGTTCTTCCCTTTACCTGTTAGATTTTGATTGGACAGGAATGGCCGTCGTTATGTCACTAGACCATCCTAAAACGTTACCCAAAGAAGAGACTGCAATGTACCAAACACGAAGACTTAAATAAAGACGATGAAGACTGATTCTGCAGATATGGACAGAGAAATATGGACTGACATGAATGCAGGAGCAGATATAGACGCAGACACAGACACAGACACAGACACAGACACAGACACAGACACAGACACAGACACAGACACAGACACAGACACAGACACACAAACACAAACACAAACACAAACACAAACGTACACACACACACAGGCTTACCTTTTTGTGCCAACATGCCAAGAAGTAACATCCAAACTATTAGTAGAAACATCCAACCATCCAGCCTCCTGATTGCTCGGTCCCGCATTTTACGGACGACACACCGATTGCATAAGGATCTGGCAATGACCAACAATAAAAACTGTCATCCATCGGTTCGTTGGTTAAGCGCGCGAACAAGAGACTCAGCAACACAGTTGCCATTTGTTTCAAGTGCCCACTGGCGATCAGCCACTGTACGGTCAATATCGAACGACGAGCAAGGCGGACTTCCGGCTGGATGATGAGCCGATTATCGGCCAAGCCGTCAAATCGAGGGGCTTACAGGTTTGTCTGTCTGGGTCTGACCCCACACACGTGAACACAGACATCGTTATATTCCCACGCATTAATAAACAACTGAGAGACACATCATCAGACAGTCTATCAAGAAGAGCTCTTTAATTAGTTAAACACGATCGAATAATCCAAATGAAGTCCCTTCCTGCCTTGCCCACGACGGACGATCAAGTTAAAACGTTTATACGTAAGGATGCGAAGAAAAAGACGAAAGAGAGAGTCACAAATAAAATAATCGCTTACATAAATCCGTTCCGCACAAGATTTTGCCTCGATTTAAGAAGATCCTACCGATGTGAAATTAGAGTTCATTCCGGCAGTCCACTACTTTCCATTTGGAATTTTTTCGGTAGTCGCAAAAGTTGCTCATTGTACAGTCTTTCAAGTAATTCTTTTTACTGCGAAAATGGCCAAACTGTTAAGTTTGGGATGTTTTCTCTTGAGTTATGCCTTATCAACAGATGCACAGGCTCTACAGATGGATTCTCCGATGGCCAGCGATGCTGCACCGTTAGAAACCCTGCAGTTCCGGTCGGGACCTCCAGGCAATTCGTCTGGATTAGACGGGGCAGCAAGCTCTGGCGGATATTACTATGACAAGTGAGTATGAATCGTTTCTTACTGTCTTCCGGTCTGTATGTTTGTTTCTGTGTGTCCATGGAACTATGTGTCTGTCTGGGTGTTTGTTTAACTGCTGCCTGCTTGACTGTCTGTTTCTGACTGGCGTATGCATGCGTTGCTCAATCTGTCTGTATCTCTGACTACGTGACTGCCACAGTGTCTGTTACATGTCTGGCTTTCTGCCGCTTTGTCTGTGTTCGCCGGCTTGTTTTCAGTCTGCTTATGTCTGCGAAGGCTTTATTTGCCGCCTTCTGAGTAAATTGACCCTCCAAATTTCAGACCTCGATATAAACCTGCGGAGTACAGCTATGCGTAAGACAATTTTTTGACCGCATATATGTATATTTAAAGAAAAACGCGGTTGGTTCAATCACAATTTTCATAACTTTAGACCAAAATACGACTCTGGAAGCTCGTACGGAAGTGGTTACACCACGCAGAGCTGCTACGGTCAAACGCCAGGCATGTTTGGAAACCCGTCGTATGACTGCAAGTCTTTCAGTATTTGTCAGAGCGATGGCCGGCTTGACATTATGGACTGCCCGGCATATACCCGTTTTAACAACTACCTTATGGTCTGCGACTGGCCCTACAAGGTTTGTCCAATATGGGTGCTCTGTATTTTCTGTAGTGTCTTAATAGCTAGTGTCTTGCGTCCATGTCTGTGTCTGGGTCTGCGTCTGCGTCTGTATTTGTGTCTGTGTCTGTGTCTGTGTCTGTGTTTGCGTCTGTGCCTGCGTCTCTATCTGGGTATGGGTCTGTGTCTACTTCAACCGTCTTTTCCTGTCTTGGAGGAGTAATCAGTTCTTTTTTCGACTTCGCAGACAGACTCGTATTGCAATCCAATCTATAAGGACGAGTATTATGCGCCGTCCTATACCAAGAGCTACGAGAAACCGACGTACTACGAAAAACCAGCGTATTACGAGAAACCGTCATATTATGAGAAACCGGCCTATGTCCCACCAGCGTACCCTCCAGTGCCAGTCTACAATTCGTACGAACCAAAGACCTACGGCTACGGCTACGAAAACAAATACGAATCTCCCAGTTATGGCGCCGGTTACAAGAGCAGTTACCCTGGTTATGGAAACAGCTACTATACCAAAAAATATTAATTTAAAACAATACTACTGTCCCAAAGAATTTTGGCTTTAATAAGAACGTTATTTTTAACCCTGTTACAGGGTACGCGCTATGCCAGAAAAGCTCTACTGTGCAAACTTATTTGTAAATGTCTTCGCTTGACAAAGTAATCAAGAAGTTTAAAAATGTGATACAGTTTTCAGTCAAGTGGATCAGAAATCCCAGTACGGATAATCGGATGCAAAGACAAACAAAGGCAGAAATGCATTCAAACAACCGAATACTTGTCCCATATACAAGTAGGCAGTCAGACAGGCAGGCAAACCCACAAATAAACCGAACGACAGGCAGATAGACAGACAATTAGGCAGACAATCAGGCAGACAAGCAGGCAGACAAGCAGGCAGACAAGCAGGCAGATAGGCAGGCAGACCGACAGACAGACAATCAGGCAGAAAATCAAGCAGACAAGCAGACAGACTAAAAAACAGACAGACAGAATGACAGACAGACAGACAGACAAACAGACAGACAGACAGACAGACAGACAGACAGACAGACAGACAGATAGACGTGACCAAAAGCGGACCCTGTAATAAGGCTGTTTGGAAACTATTTTCTTGCTTCATCGCCAAAATTCCTCGGCAGACCACATAGGAACCGCCATTTATATATGTATCTAATTAGTCGGATGAGCACGTTAGACGTATTAATAGTCTTACAGATCTGATTAGGTCAATGGACCGGTACTCAACCACACTTTGTCACCAGTCCAGACCCAACGACCATAGCGGAAGTCGGTGCGACCACCGGCCGCAAACCAGTAGAGAGCTCGTTCCTTCGTCAGACATGATTCGGCTCCAATTGAACTGTAAGACAGTGTCAATAAAATTAAGGCGGTGTCAATAAAAATTGCTAATTTCATTGCGGCACGTCCGCAAAAGGATGAGCTTACCGGCGGTGTAATCGTATCGAGTGCTAACCCCCACACACACCACGTAGTACTTCTGTTGCAGTAACCGGAAAGTTTATTTCCGAATGTAAACTGCTGCTAATTGCAAGTCAGTCGGCGGGCGAGCTTGTCACATGCCAATTATGACGTCGACAGTCCCCCGCTTGCCCAATGCCCCTCCACGACCGTTCACATCATCGGTTGCGGAAGTGTCGGACGAAAGCTTCAAAGACATCGTTTACACACTGACACAGGCATAAGACGGACCTGAACATTAGAAAGCCTAGACAGCGACCCAGACACAGAAGACGGTAGACCGAAAGAGATTGACAAGACACAGACAAACGCATCGTTATAAACAGGACATAGACATAGACATAGACATAGACATAGACAAAGACATGACAAAATTTATCGGCTTTTAATTCTTATTACATAGTTTCAGACATTCAGTACATGGATAACAAAAACGATTTGTTAATTTGTGTAGCTATTATTGTGGGAGATAATATTATCATGTAACGGGTATTGACGTCCTTATAAGGGTCGCTACTACTATAATGATTATTCGGAATAGTCAAAGATCGACTATGAATACTTTGTACTCATAATGGCTCTAGGTTATGATATGTGACCAGTCGAGAATACCGGCACAACTTCAAATACTCGTCATCGTGCATGTCTAGGTCATTTTTCAGGTATTTTAAATTCGAAACTTTCTACTGATTTGCTTGTGTTTCAGGCTAATTAAGAGCCAATAAAAAATTACCAAAAAATCACCCTTTTAGTGTAGTTGACTGTGACGGACCGTAATAAACGCACGGTGGTGCTGCAGGTACCACGTGGTACCTGCTCTATCATTTATGCATATATGCCTGCCTATATGTCGACGCTCAAGTGCCCCACAAGTGGTCGGTGTGTTTCATATTTGCTAAGACAAGAAAAAGTGCCACACACTGCTATCAGTCGAACATCCCCTGGTATATTTGATCGGACTCAAAAGTGATCGGGTATATAAAAAACTGAAGCACGGTTTTAATGAACACTCTCCAATCAGTTTAGTAATTTCATCACTTTTCGTTTTGCCGACCATTCCGCAGCTCGTAGACTTTCCTCATTTCCCAGCGCACCGAACGGAAGATGATGAAGGCAAGCTTAGCAGTCGCACTCCTCTTGGGAGTGTCTGGACTATGTGCTCAACCCATCCCGACTGTTGACAAGAACGGCACCGCAGTCAATGGATCTACTGCATTGGTCGGCTCACCCAGCGAGTACCAGGCTAGCAAGTAAGCGCCCCTTTGTGTAGTTTTGTCTGCGTCTGCCGGCTCTGCCTGTAATGAATTACTAGCTTCTTTCTGACGGAGAATTTCCATGCACTCATAGGATTGCCAGCTCAGGTGCTGCTGCAGTTGTTCTCAGCTACGGCAAGGTTCACGTGCCCAGCAGCTACGTCCAGAGCTACGAGCCGAGTGTCTATTCCGCCCCATACCCAACTGCCAACTGCCATGGACACTCCCACGGATACTACGGTAACCCTTCGCACGAGTGCAAAATCTTCCATATCTGTCAGGAAGATGGACGTCTGGAGACTTTCGACTGCCCGCCTTACACTAAGTTCAACAACTACCTCCTGGTTTGCGACTGGCCTCATAAGGTACCTCAATCTTGTCTATATGTATCTCCATGCCATGGTGCCATGGCCCGTGTCTGTGTCTGTATTCATGTCCGAGTCTGGATCCGTGGCTGTGCCTGGTTCTACATGTCTATGTTATTGTCTATATCTGTACTTATGTCCGTGTTCTGTGTCTGTATCCGAACTTCATCGTTAATGCTCCCACGTTTTCTCGTTAAGGTTGACTACAACTGCGACCCAGTCTACAAGGACGAAGACTACCCCGCCCAGAGCCACAACCCCGCCTACCCGGTGGACCGCAGCTACGTGCCCAGCTTCATGAACCTCTACCCGAAACCTGCCTACGCCGCCCCTCCTACTCACTACGAACACGAGAAGCCCGTCTACCCAGTCCTTCCACTCCTTAAGTCATACCCCGCGCCTGCTCACTATAATAAGCAGCCGGCCTACGTCAGCCACGCCCCGCACGATCATGAAAAGTCCTACGCTCCCGTTTACGAGTCCGTCTATCCCAAGCACGCGCCCGTCTACCAACAAGTCTACCCCAAGGAGGAGAAGTACGAGAAGGTTTACTCCGCCGCTGCCTACCCGAAAGAGGAGAAGTACCCGGTTTACGAGAAGGTAGAAAAGTACGAAACCAAACCCGCTTACGAAAAGGTGCCTGCTTACCTGCCGACCTACTCCGAGAAGCCCTCGTATGAGCAGCAAAAGTCCGTCTACCCGGTGGAAAAGCCCGCGTACTCCGCGTACCCCGAAAAGCCGGCTTACGGTGAGTATGTCTACGAGAAGGAGTACCCCGTCGTCAAGCCGGTCTACCCGACGAAGAGCTACCAAGTGGAGAAGCCCGCGTATCCCACTGAAAAGCCCGCCTACTCCGCGTACCCCGCGGAGAAGCCTTCGTACTCGGCGTACCCTCATGAGAAGCCCGCATACTCTGCGTACCCCGTGGAGAAGCCTTCCTACTCCGCAGCGGCGTACCCAGTGGAGAAGTCTTCCGTCTCCCCGTACCCCGTCGAGAAGTCTGCGTACTCCGCGTACCCTGCAGAGAAGCCTGCGTATTCCGCTTACCCTCACGAAAAGCCTTCGTACTCCATCTCCGCGTACGCTCCGTCCTACCCAGTCGCCTACGAGAAACCCGCATACCAGTACGAGAAGTACACGCCTGCCTACCCCGTTGTCGCGAAGGCCTCCTACACGCCCGCGTACCCGGTCTACGAGAAGCCTGCTTACGAGAAGTCCGCGTACCCCAACGTGTACGAGAAGCCCGTCTATGCTCCCGCATACCCCGCGGAGAAGCCGCAATATAACACGTACTCCGCAGTGGAAAGGTCCTACCCGGCTATCCCGTTGTCCTACACCGCGTACCCCGTGGAGAAGCCCTCCTACAAGGTGGCCGCGGAGTACCCAGTGGTCACGGAGTACCCGCAACAGGAGTACACCTACACGCAGGTAGACTACCCGAAGTACGATTCCTACGCTCCGGTGTACCCGGCGGCGTATCCGGAGAAGAGCTACGGATACAAGGCCGCCTCATATGAGAAGATCCCCGCTACGGTGGCGTCGTACGCCGCCGCGGTGAAGAGCTACAACGACTACGTGGCCAGCCGGTATGAGAAGCCGGTGTACGCCGCCGCACCCTACAGCCACTACCGTTCGCGGCTGGCGACCTACCTCAAGAGCTTGTAGATAAAGTGTTCCGAAAACGCGGACGGATTGTGCCTCTTTTTGTACTGCTTTCGCTTAAGTTAAACGCACGTGCTCGCTTGTGCCCTTTTTAGTCTCAAAACCCTACCAAAAAACGCTTTCCTCTTTCGCTCTTTGCAGACCTCTTTTCGCTGCTGTACATTTTTGCATTCTTTTTTCGTTTAAGAATCAACATTCATGTGTTCGCAATTTTCATTGATGCTTTACTTTTCGCGTCGGCTATTCAGATACATTTGCAAAAAGATGAAATTATATACTACATATACCCTGAAGTTATCATTTCTTTGTCCTAGACGAAGACATCGCTTGTTAACTGATGTACCGCTGCAGGTAATCTGAGTGACAGACAGGCAGATCGAGGTTTAATTCTCAAATTTTGGGGTGCATGAACGTGCTACATATTTCGGCACGGTTTGATGGATGCGCAAAACAAACGAAATTTATTACCTATTTATCTCCTTTTCATTTTCTAGGCACAGAAGAATCTTTGATTAGCTTGATTATCCCTACATCGTACGTTTGAAGGTTATTAGATAACGGTCTATATTTCAAAAGATAGGGTGAAGGTGGCAGGCCCGGAAGCGTCTTTCTTGGTTTCGCGTTTGCCCGGCTCGCCGACCACGTAGTAGAAGGACCACATGCCAATCAGTTCGTCCCCACCGAGGATGCCCAGATCCTCATCATACGCCGTAATTTGAACCTCAATGGTGGCGCCAGTTGGGGCACGAAGCAATATGGGATTCCGGTTATTGCCACCCAGGTGGAGGGGAAGCACGACAAGGGGAAGGTTGTCGTTTACGCCCTTTGGTGTGGTGAGGTTGTAGAGATGCCTGACAGGTGAAGCGAGTAAGCAAGTCAAACGGATTATCAGGCATAAGGAAGGATCAGCATATGCCATACTGAGAGCGATCTCAAAAATTGGCAGCTTAATGTAAATACACACACATGTAGACAAGCAGGCAGGCAGGCAAACAAA
The DNA here is from genome assembly GCA_001579985.1 of Hypsibius dujardini. Classification (NCBI taxonomy): domain Eukaryota; kingdom Metazoa; phylum Tardigrada; class Eutardigrada; order Parachela; family Hypsibiidae; genus Hypsibius; species Hypsibius dujardini. Next base: position 2,982 of record LRSR01009320.1, on the reverse strand, counting down.
CAGATAAATAAACAGACAGACAGACAGACAGACAGACAGACAGACAGACAGACAACCAGGCATTGACAGTGACAAAGTGAAACTAACCCGTCGTGGCTGGAAGTGTAGAGGATGTTGAAGTAAGGATCGCAACCGCCCCACCATTCACAGTTTCCTCCGTCGGACAGGATATGATCTCGGTTGGAGTATTGCTCCAGTCGAATGCGGACGTTGGTGTGGGTAGGGTCGAAAACGGGCACGTATGGAGTAGTAGTGATCAAGGGTGTGGTGGTTCGTGGAGTTGTTGATGGCCGGCTGGGGACTGACGGCCGGCTGGGCAATGACGGAAGGCCGGTGTTTGCACTGATGTTTCGACTCGGGTCTTCATCGTACACCACCACACGGGGCAAGTCGCCAACGGCCAGGGCGGAGGCGGTGCCCAGAGCCAAGAAGCCGAAGAGGCACAGGACGGTCTTCATTGCAAAGGTATCTTTAAATTAAATCTTTAATGGAAGCTCCTCGAGAGTGGGCGGAAATTCTGATGACTGAATGAGAAAATTTTAATTCTTTCAAGCTGTAAAATTCGTCGTATCAAAATTTCGCAAGAGGTTAAGTGACAAGAGGTGACCTTCCTTCTCCGATAATAACGAAGGATTAGAATAGATGATAACTTTGCCGCTGCAAAAGAAGAGGATCTGGGAAGAGATTAGGCTCTGTATCAAAGTTCGGGCATCTCAGGCTCGAATAACACATGAAGACAAAGCTCACCGCCCGTTCGATATCACATTGCCATTATCGTTACGGACGAGTAATAGTTATGACTTACAAGGGAACAAAGGGAAGTCCCTTCCCCATTATAAAATAAATCATATCCGACAGAAACTTGCAAGCGATACTGTCCGACCGAACATCAGATGTTTAGTGGGCGGGATGAGTACACTATTAGAACCCAATGCGGCTATGGTTCTAGTAGAGTACTTGGTAGATTAGCGGGTACTATCTATGGCAAGGAATGTTTTAAATTCTAAGCAACTCATCGACCTTCAGGTGATAGAGTAAATGAAGAATTTGTGGTCAACAACACCGGCACTACATGTATAACTATCGTACTGTACAATTGTGCAAGACCATAAACCATATCTTATTAAAAGAATTATAGGGTTACTATTTTACGTAATTTAAAGTTTAGTTCAATACATTGAGCCATGTCAAATAATTTTTAGTTGTCCTTAAAAACAACAGAAAAAGATGGTTATAACATGTAGCTGGAAACTGTAAATACATTTATACAAGAAATTATTATTGCAGACAGGCTCACACAGCTCGGAGGTTAGTAATCATAGAATTGTCCATTCCCAATATATATCTCATACTGTACTGGGTGGTAAGAGTATACGAAAATAGTGTCTTGATCATTACCGGCATTCTACTCGGAAGATATGGAAATCATCCCAATTGTATATTTTATTGTACAATTTACGTATCATGCCAGGCAAGATTGACTCATGCAATGAGTTTACATAATATGTGTCAGAATTGTTCTTAAACCTGGAATGATAGGCCAAATTGTGCCGGCCCGGAGGCGTCCTTCTTAGTCTCACTCTTGCCCGCTGTTCCGACAACGAAGTAGAAGGACCACATGCCGATGAGTTCGTCCGATCCGACGAGATCCTCGTCGAGGGCCGTCACTTGGACTTCAATGGTCGCGCCAACCGGTGCCCGAATGGAAAACGGATTGGGAAAACCGACGTGAATTCCGAAGGCGATGGAAGCAAGGTTGTCGTTCTTGCTAGTGGTAATGTTGTACAGATGTCTACAAAAATTAAACTTCCGGTTGCATTCATGGAAACTCGAAGGATAGACAAATAAACAGACAGATAGACCGACCGAAAGACAGACAGACAAACAAACAGACAGACAGAAAGACAGACAGACAGAGAGACAGACAGAGAGACAGACAGACAGAAAGACAGACAGACAGACAAGAAAACAGACAGACAAGAAAGACAGACAGACAAACAGACAAACAGAGAAACAGACAGACAGAGAAACAGACAGACAGAGAAACAGACAGACAGACAGACAGACAGACTCATATGGAGCGCAACTAACCCATCGTGGCTGGAGGTGTAAAGGATGTTGAAGTAGGGGTCACAACCGTTAAACCACTCGCAATCGCTTCCATCGGACAGCGTGTGTGATGGGTTGTGGTACCTGTCCAGCTTGATGCGTACGGTAGTGTGAGTCGGATCATATACCGGCACATAGGGGGTGGTAGTTATGATTGCTCTGGTAGTTCGGGGAGTTGTTGGCAGCCGGGTGGAGATCGGAATGGTCACGCTGATGTTTTTGGCGACTTCATCCTGCTGGAGGAGATGGCGAGGAAGAACGCCAACAGCCATCGCGGAGGCGGCAAGGGTCACTAACCCGACAAGGCAAATGGCGGTCTGCATTTTCAAGCAAATGAATGTAAACGATCTGACACTTCTAAAAATTAGGCACAACTAATGCTACTACAGGACTGAAACTGCTCCAACGGTCCACCGCCCTTTTGACATGAATTTTTAGCCGAAATTATGATCACGTGAAAAGTACGACCTCTTCAGTCGTAAATTTAAATTAAGATTAGCGAGAGAATGCACCAGGCATGATCACTTGTTGACGGAATAGTGTGATAATTTCCTTCTTTCTGGTAGAATTTTCTTCACGTAACAATCGGTTGATGGGAAGCACAATGGCTGAAGAGTTCAAAGGTTCGGCCTGATTTGTTTGCTCAGTTACGCGATATCGAGTAGCAATGTGAATAATAAAATTGAACGGGATTCAAGACTAATCTTTCCTTCACTTAGTAAGCTTACTGAACGAGGGACTCTTCGCTGCGCGCCATATTTTACAGAAAACTATTGTTGGAGACGTAATGATCAGAATAAACCAGTTTCCATCTGAGATTCAAATCAGTTATTCTTTCCATATAATTTTGGATGGTTCAGGGTTTTCCACTGA
>LRSR01009318.1:0-17923 GCA_001579985.1 Hypsibius dujardini | reverse complement strand
GACAGACAGACAGACAGACATAGCCTTTAACTTAGGCAAATTGTGCGTCGTAGACACGTGGCCAAAACTCCAGCGAAGAACCTTACGAAATGGGAACATCATCAGTGTTTTAATTACTATACAGAGCGTAGATGGTACTTGGTATGGTAGATTGTAACCAATTACTTATTACCAACCGGCCCGAACAACCCATCCTCATATGTCATCAACAAAATTAATTGCCTTCATAATGGCTGTTTTGTATTTTTTATTTTCTTATCTCCTTTTCCAAACCGGTTCGAGAATGACGAAGCGATGCACCCACGGGGAAAAAACCGTGGATGGCGTTCCACGTAACCCTGAATTAAGCATACTACAAGCGAGCGAGGGAAAACGAGCTTCCGATCAAAGAGACTCGGCAGTTTTGCACGATTCTTAATAATGATAAAAAATCCAGACAGGCGGTTCGTTAGTAGGCGAAAGCGAATCGCTTCCTGCGGGAGTCAGCAGTCTTCGCGGGAGCTGCCGCAGAAGTGTCGTCCGATCCAGTGGCTGCCGGCGCCGTCTGCTGATCAGCGAACGAGCTGGCGGACTCGGCGCGACCGGAAACCTACAACAGATTCTTAGTTCAGACTATGGTTTTTTTCTTGGAAATTAAAAAGTAAAATATGAATACCCGCACGCCGTTTCCGGTGGCAGCAGCGGCACTAGCGTCACCGGTGGCGGGATTCTCCGCTGCACCACCAGCAGGAGCGTTATTAGTGGGGGTCTGAATGGGGGCCGCAGGGGTCTCGTCCGCTCGGCCCTTAGGAGCGGCCTTGGCGGGGACCTTGGCAGGGACCTTGGCCTTGGGGGCAGCGGCAATCGGGATGGCTCCGCTGGAGAGTTGCACGGCTGCAGCCAGCTGCGAGGGTGCGACGTAATCGGCCGGGGGAGAGTCGAAGAGCGGAAGGTTGGTATACAGACGCGAGTTGGCAAAGTCCTCCACCTCGAGGGACCTAACGAACAAGGGCAAATCGGTACATTATCTATCTGTCTGTCTGTCTGTCTGTCTGTCAGTGCGTCAGTGTGTCTGTGTGTCTGTGTGTCTGTGTGTTTGTCTATCTATCTGTCTGTGTTCTTGATTTACCTTCCGCAGTCAACGTTGTACCAAAGGTCGCAGACCAGAGTGATCTGGTTGAACACGGTGGTGTTGGAGCACAGATAGGCGGTCTGGTTGCCGGATTGTTCGCAGCGATGGAAGACCTGGCACTGGGTCTCCACGTCAGCGTAGAATCCGGGCTGGGCCTTGGACGAGCAGTCAAAGCTGGTCTTGGGGATCGCGTTCAACGTCGGGTAGGAGACTTCGCGGTTGGTAAGCAGAACGGCGGCCTCGGCGGCACTGAGGGGGTTCTTCAAGAGGTCATAGACAAACTTCCCGGCGAACTTGTTTTGCTTCTGTGCGGCAACACAGCCGATCAGAGCGAGGACGATGAGGAACTTCATTATGGCTGGGGAGGAGCTTTCTTGTCTGGCTGTCGAGAAAGGGAAAAAAATATAATTAAAAAAGTGATGGCGGATGTTCAGACAAGGATGCGCTTATATATGGCCGGCATTGTTCTTGGCGCGGGACAGTGGAAAAAAACAACAGAAAAAACTGCGCGCTATAACGTTACATAACGCTAAGATTGATTGCATATATTACGCCTCCACCTTCGCTTTTCATTCGCCTTCGCGATCGTCGCCGTCGCGCACTTGTCTGGAATTTTTCCGTGCCCTTAGTACTTCTTGATTTCTTGTTGTTATTGTTGGAGTGACTGTCGAGAATGCTCGTCTTCAGATTGATGAGCCATGGCGGAATGACTCAGTTCTAATTTTCCCAAAGGAGGAATCTAACACCATTTTCGATAAGCCAAACATCTACATGGTGAAAACATCTAGGAACGTAGCAGAGCATTAATTAATTCTCAGGCAACAGTTGACTTCTGACGAATTTCTGATATCTTGTTGTCTCCTAACATTATCTGACTGACTTGACCTGTTTCTGTGTATTGAAGTGAGTCGCAGTCTGTCTATGCCTGTCTATCTGTCCGCCTGTCTGTCTGTTTATCTGTCTATCTTTGTGTCTGTCTGTCTGTCTGTCTGTCTGTCTGTCTGTCTGTCTGTCTGTTTGTATATTTGTCTGTCTGCTTATCTGTCTGTCTGTCTGTCTGTCTGTCAAATTCTTTAGTGAAATACGGTAATTATAAATAAATTATTTTTACTATTCTTAATTTGGTCGAGGTTTTTAGTTCATATATTATCGTATATTTAGTGATGGATGGGGTATGAGGGAAGCGCTATGGAATGGCCACCGGGCGGCAGGGGGCGCTTTGTTGCAAATTAATCGAAAACAAATGAGCCACTGCATAACCAGCGCCCTCTACAGTGAGATTTTTCCAACCGTCCAATGATACAGATTTTTAAACATGTTCCCCCAACTTTTCTTCATATCTGATACGCGTTCCACCGGGGTTATCAATTATTCTCTGTCGTTTACGACCTTGGTGGTAGCCGAAACCTGTTTGGAAGTTCAGATTCCAGGGTGGCCCATTCCAGGACCCTTCCCTCATACTAAAAGTATTATCGAAGAAAAAAACTAGAAAACAGGGCATGTGAACTGTATTAAGGGCTGTTGAATTTCCAGAAAAAATTACGTCGGGTAGATATGTGAGAAGACAAAAAAGCACCTACCGAAGCAAATGGACAGTGTCCGTCACGCCCTTTTCCATACGTCAATACGTATGGAAAATACGTTAATCAATCAATCAATCGATCAATATGAGTAGTCAGCGTGAAGTCTATATCGTGGTCTGGCACTCGCCTTTCATCCCGAAAATTTTTGAATTGATTGACGAAACTGTAGTAGGCAATCTAAAGTATCGCTGAATGCAGAGTCCTCAAAGTGTGCTTGACGAAAACGCAAGGGCCTGCAATAAAGAGAAAGAGTTTCAGAAGATCACTTCGCAAACTTTTCTCAAATGACAGTAATGTAATCAACCAATCAATTAACGAAATCTCATTACATCTATTGACCTAATAATCCGCGTACGTCCTCTGGGCCCCAAAAATGTCCCAAAGCGGCAAGCGCCAAAGTATTGACTATCTTAGTGTGATTTCAAGGTTGCGAAGATTTAGTGTGATTTCAAGGTTGTGAAGATGTTCTAAAAGGCATTAAAAGCGCGATCGATAAAATGTGACAAGAAACTAATCAAAAAGATTAAAACAACCGGCGACGACGGCACGTATATTTCCACCTGGGGATGTCGCACGGATCTGCCTGCGCCAACGCACCCTTGCTTTTCCTTGGGCGGATCTCTCTACCTGATTGACTTCGTCATTTTTCTGCTTGTGACGTCGACGCTTTCCAATTTCTTTAAAATATTTATCCCTTCTTTTTCTCATCAAATTCCCACGCCACATCTTCCCCACTCATTTTTTCCTTTTTTCAAATCACACTACAACCGGGAAATCAAATTCTAATCTCGGAGCTGCGACGTCACACTTCGGGGCGGCGAACTGCGCGGGGAGATCAATTAAAAGAGAAAATATTTATAATGACGTGGAAGATTCTACTCCTGCTCAACTGCCTGACCGTCCTGCTGCTCTCGCCCGCGTCCTGTGTGGACAGGGGCAATTTTAAGACCTGCAATGACGCCCGCTTTTGCAAGTAAGCACACCGCCACTGTGATTTCGGAGTAGGATTCGTAATGGGAATTTGGTTGGCAGGAAGCATCGGGAATTAAAGTCGGACGATCACATCCACGAGCTCCTCGTTGATTCGGTCACCGCCTCGAGTGCCGGCACGTCCATCTCCGGCACTGTGAAGAATCTGAAGACCAACGATGAGCTACTGCTGGAGGTGTACGGGGTGCGGGACCGGACGGTGCGGATCAAGCTCAACGAGTTGAATCCGTCGCGGAAGCGCTATGAAGTCGAAATGAGTTTGGACGGCACGCCGGATTATGTCCCGTAAGTGATTTCGCTCGGATCTGCATTTTTTAATTTGGGGGCGTAATTTGGAACTTGCGTAAAGGTTGCCCGGAGATGGTCCAGGCTGCTGAGAAAGTTTATTATCATAGCTGTCAGTTGATTGATTAGTTGATTAAGGTTACGTTGCAGTTATCTTGATTGATTGATTGATTGATTGGTTGATTAAGGTTACGTTGGAGTTATCTCGATTGATTGGTTGATTGACTTGCTTGAACATGATTTGTTATCATTCCCCTTGAAAGACAGGCCGGTTGTGGATTTTAGATTTTGTTCGAGTTGTTGAATTTGCATAAAGAGTCGCTTTAAAATTGGCGGCGCTGCAAAAGTTAAGCACGGATACAAATCAAAACGGCTATTGGTTGATTGCTCTATTGGATAAAAGTTGCTAAACTGCTGTCGCCGGTGGTTGATTGACTTGATTGATAAATTCATCATTATTATCGCATCTTCCCGGTTCATCGGTTCTTTAGTTGCCATTGGTCCCTTAAATGATTTTAAACTCGGTGATTGAGATTTTTTTTACATTTTTCATGAAATTCCTGTTTCATTTATTTCGATTGAAACGGATCGGCGATTTGCTGTAAGGGCCATCCGTTGATTGGTTGAATGGGTTATTTGTGCATGTTTATTGGTGTGTTAAACTTAAAGGAATTCTCAAGCGAGAATTGTGTTTTTGTAATGAGTTTTTCGTCTTCTATCCGCTCAGAATTAAAATGGAGAAGCAGCACGGGCAGATTCAGCTGCTCCTGGGTGACACGATCCACCTGACGCTCCATCCGAAGCCCTTCCGGATCGACGTCTACGAGGAAGGCACGCTGCTCAGCATGCTCAACGCGGATAATCTCCTGCTGATCGAGCCGATGCGCGTGAAACCGGGGTAGGTGAAATGCTCTCTGCTTGGGCGTGTTTTTTTCGCTCTTTATGGTTTAGATTTGGCGGTGACGGTTTCCCTCTTTGCTGGTCTCCCTCCATCTAGTTCTTTGCCTTTGCTTCTTTCTTGCAGTAAAGTTCAGCGCTTTGTTTCTTGGATTTCTAGTTTTGTCCCCGAAGTAGATGAGAAGGGCGCTGATCATGGTGAGGATCACGTCGAAGAGGAAAATCATGAGGGTGGCAACGAGGTATGCCTTCCTGTCTGTCTGTCTGTCTGTCTGTTTGTCTGTCTGTCTGTCTGTCTGTCTGTTTGTCTGTCTGTCTGTCTATCTGTCTGTCTGTCTGTCTGCCTGGCTGCCTGGCTGTCTGCCTGGCTGTCTGGCTGGCTGTCTGTCTGGCTGTCTGCCTGGCTACCTGTTTGCCTGCCTGTCTGACTGTCTTGTCTGTCTATCTTATCTTATGCTTTGTGTAGGTGAAGGATGAGGAAACTAAGCAGGATGACGCGCCTGCTCATGAGGAGGAACGGCGGGAGGAACCGTGGGAAGAGACCTTCAAGGGGCACGTCGATTCCAAGCCTTTTGGTTCGTTAGGGGGATTTCTTTTTCGTACTCTTTGGGCTTTTCCAATTTGAGTATGTGTTTATGCCACTTATTAGGTCCTAATTCAATCGGCTTGGATGTTTCTTTCATCGGATTTGACAACCTCTACGGCATCCCCGAGCACGCAGACTCGCTGCGTCTGCGGTCTACGAAAGCCAACGGCGATCCTTATCGGCTGTACAATCTCGATGTGTTTGAGTACGAGTTGAACAACCCCATGGCGCTTTATGGCGCCATTCCCTTCATCATCGCTCACAGGTATGGGAGATCTTTGAGGGATAATAAAACTTGCAGTACGCCTGAAATCAAAAAGTAAACAGTCAAGTGCCCTCTTTTTACAGCGAAAAACACACGTTGGGAATGTTCTGGAATAACGCCGCGGAAACTTGGATCGACATTGACTACACCACCACATCGGTAGGGCAAGGGACAGACAGGCAGACAGAGATGCAGACAGAGATGCAGACAGAGATGCAGACAGACAGGCAGACAGACAAGCAGACAGACAAGCAGACAGACAAGCAGACAGACAAGCAGAAAGACAAGCAGAGAGACAAGCAGAGAGACAAGCAGACAGATAGACAGACAGGCCAAGCAGACAGATAAGCAGACAGACAGACAAACAGAGAAACAGAGAAACAAACAAACATTCAAACAGATAAAAAAGTTAATATTTATTTTATGATTTTAGACTGGTGGATCGACAATGTTCGGCGATTCCTCATCCCAACCGAAAGCCGACACCCACTGGATCTCCGAGACTGGCATCATCGACATTTTCCTCTTCATTGGGCCGAAACCCGCCGACGTGTCCCGCCAGTTCACCACCATCGTCGGGCATCCCTACCTCCCGCCGCACGCTGCCATCGGCTACCATCAATGCCGCTGGAACTACAACGACCAAAAGGACGTGCAAACGGTTCACGAGAACTTTGACCACTACGACATCCCCATGGACGTGATGTGGCTGGACATTGAGTATACTGACGGGAAGCGGTACTTCACGTGGGACGCGCCCAAGTTCGCCAACCCTGATGAGATGATTAAGAATCTGACGAAATTCGGCCGTAATTTGGTTGTCATCTCCGATCCGCATTTCAAGAAGGACGACAATTACTTTGTCTATAAGGATCTGAAGGATAAGGATTTCTGCGTAAAGTCCAAGGACGGTGGAAATTTTGAGGGATGGTGTTGGCCGGGCGCATCGTATTATCCCGATTTTATCAATCCCGCGGTGAGGGATTGGTATGCGGAATTGTATAGTCGGGAGACCTTCAAGGTAAGCGACTTGCTCTTGTCTGCCCATGTCTTCTTGGCTGTCTGCCCGTTTGTTTGCCTGCCAGTCTTTTTGTCTGTCTGTCTGCCTGTCAATCTCTCTGTTTATCTGTCTGCCTGCCTGTATGTCTGCCTGCCTGTATGTCTGTCTGTCTGCATGTCTGCCTTCCTGTCTGTCTAGGTTCCTTTCTGTATTTGTGTGCCTGCAGGACGCGTGGACGTGGAACGACATGAACGAGCCGTCCGTTTTCAACGGCCCCGAGGTCACCATGCACAAGGATAACATCCACATTGACGGGCTGGAGCACCGTGAAGTCCACAACATCTACGGCATGGCCCACGTCATGGCCAGTTTCGATGGCCACCTAAAACGTCACAACTACCAGCTGCGACCTTTCATCCTCACCCGATCCTTCTTTGCCGGCTCACAACGCCACGCCGCGGTCTGGACCGGCGACAACACCGCTGACTGGAACCACCTGAAGATCGCCGCGCCGATGCTGCTGTCGTTGAACATTGCCGGGATGACTTTTGTGGGCGCGGACATTGGCGGCTTCTTTAAGAACCCCGATGCCCAACTGATGGCGCGGTGGTTTCAGGCGGCGGCTTTCGTGCCGTTCATGCGGAACCACGCACATATCGATACCCGTCGACGAGAACCGTGGCTGTTTGACGAGCAGTCCATGTTTGTGATGCGGGACGCGGTCCGGGCGCGCTACACATTCCTGCCGTTTTGGTATACGCTCTTTTTCCACGCCAACCAGACGGGGGCACCGTTGATGCGGCCGTTGTGGTATGAGTTCCCGAAGGATTCCACCACCTTCGGCATGGATGACGAGTATCTCCTGGGTAAGTCGCGGGCTGATAGGTGTGGTCTATCGTTGACTGGGGGAGCGATAGAGATAGAGACACAGACAGACAAACAGACAGACAGACACAGACAGACAGACAGACAGACAGACAGACAGGCATAGAATCAACTTTTACGGTGGTCTTGTCATTATGTTCAGGTAATGCCTTGCTGGTGAAGCCTGTGACGGAAGAAAATTCCAAGCAAACGGAGGTCTATTTCCCTGGGGATTCCTCTGAGGTACTGCCACCGAATGTGAAACAGGATTTTTTTCCATTACTTATGATTTTGTTGTACTTTGCAGAACTGGCATGACATTTCCAGTCTGCAGATCCACAAAGGCGGCACGAAAGCATCTATCGATACACCCCTTCAAAAGGTATTTGTATGGATGACAGGCGAAGAGAACTCGCTCTTCCATCAACGTGGCACGTTTTTCAGATTCCTGTTTTCCAACGCGGTGGGACAATCATTCCGAGACGCTTCCGTGTTCGACGAAGCTCTATTTTGGCCATTGAGGACCCCATCACCTTGTCTATTGCCTTAAACGATGAGGTAAGCGTGTCTGCGTTATCTGTCTGTCTGTCTGTATGTCTGTCTGTCTGTCTGTCTGTCTGCCTGTCTGTCTGTCTGCCTGTCTGCCTGCTTGCCTGCCTGTCTGTCTGTCTGTTTGTCTGTCTGTCTGTTTGTCTGTCTGTCTGTCTGTCTGTACATGTCTGTTTTTTGGCGTGGCCTTTGAACTGATGCCTGGTTTTTCTTCTACAGCAAATTGCCAATGGTAGTCTGTACCTGGATGACGGTATCACCCGGAACCATTTGGAGGGAGATTATGTTTTTGCTAAACTTGAGCTCAAGGACAACTTATTGAAGTCGAGGTATGTGGAATAGGCTCTCCTAATTCAGTCTCAAATCTTAACTTGCGTGATATTAATTATTAACTAAGTTATTATAAAATTAATGCTATATAAAAATAGTTGAAATTTCACAGCTTCATTTTTTTATATATTTTTAGGGTTGTCCATCCGTCGAAAAAGTACCAGACCAAGGTGTGGCTCGAGCGTGTCTACATCACTGGCTTCAAGTTCAAACCCAGCGGCGTGGAAATCCACGAACTACCGGCGGGCGAACGCAAGCCGTTGGAATTTTTTTACGATGAAACTAACCGCGTTTTGACTGTTCGCAAACCGGGCGTCAATATGGGAAAGGGATGGGCCATCGTCATTCGTCCTTGAATATTCAGGTTCCGAACACCGCTCCCCCCCTTTTCTAGTTTATTTTTTAAAAACGAGGTTGGTCTTTTTTCTTCATCATCTTTCTTTCATTGTGATCGCAGAACGAGTTGCTGTAAACGGAAAAAAAATGTTTGGGATAGACAGACAGACAGACAGACAGACAGACAGACAGCAGACACGCAGACACGCAGACAGACAGACAGACAGACAGACAGACAGACAGGCAGGCAGACACGCAGACAGACACGCAGACAGGTAGGCAAGCGGCTTGTGATTGCAGAACGAGTTGCTAAAAACGGAAAATACTGTTTTGGACGTTTTCGTCGAACCGTTCGTTTTTAACTGAGTTTCTTCTCCTCTCGGAAGGCGCATTGGAAATGTGAATCCACTTTTGTGTGTTCTACGAAATGTCTGCAAAAAAACATTGCCGATTTGTTTATTCACGACGGATTGTCGTGGTGGACTGTGTCTGTTGGACTGGAATTGCATATGCAGGATAATTTTCCAGGAAAATGGTTCAGACGATTGACCGATCGATTAGCTGCCACGTTTTTGATCTTGTTCTGCCGGTTCTACTGCCAAAGACAAACCTTGGCCCCTCTGGGTTTCAAGGATATTCTAAACACAGACACGTATTAACAATTGAAACAGAAATAGTTGACGATCACGTGCTTTTTGCTTACCTTATCTCTACTTCCAATCAAGATTGAAATGCACACATCTCGACTTCAGCTGACAAGTGAGTGGTCCCACGTGCAAATGTCCTGTAATGTGAACGCCCTCAATGTGGGCCGCACGGATGACACAAGGCCCCAACAATTAACCGTATAAGTGACTTTCGCATCGATGGCGCACCATCAGTTTCTATTGGTGCGCAAGCTCAGAACACGCCTATCGTCGACTATTTTTGTTTGTAAGAGTTGCTGCGTAGTGTCTGTGGTCAAGGTCCAGGGTCGAGTGTCTGAGATGACTGATAAACGTCACAGACACCGGGAATGATCATCAAGGCACCGAATTCTAACGGGCGAGACTGCCGCATAAATGCGATTGTAAATAGCTCAATTTGAATTCAGTGTTTTAGGCTGCCACGTTTTATTTTCTTCTTTGCTTGAGTGCCCAGTTTTGAAATGTCTGCTCTCCATCTAGCTCACCAGGGTCATGAAGCTGTTCCGGTACGTAATAAATTCCTCTAGCTTGTATACCTGCCTGCCTGCCTGCCTGCCTGCCTGCCTGCCTGTCTGCGTGTCTGTCTGCGTGTCTGTCTGCGTGTCTGTCTGTCTGCGTGTCTGCCTGCCTGCCTGTCTATCTGTCCATCTGTCCATCGGACTGACTGACTGACTGACGGTCGCTCGGCATTTTTTGTTGTTTTTCATTGATTGAGTTTTTTTTGCTTTGCAGGAAGCGGAGCATCTTTCGATGCTGGAAAAGGTGAAACATGCCATCGCCCACATCAACGAACCGGTAGACACTCTCCCGGCCGACTATGAGTCCCGCACGGCACAGCAAAAAATGGACTATCTGTGGAACAAGGTGGAAGAACACCCGTACACTGCGGCCAACCTGCCGACTGCATCCGAGAGCGTGTTGGATAGTGCAAAGGTCCTTCTGCCGCCGTTCATCGTCAAGGCTTTTCTGCATGTATCCGACACTATGCCGAAGGACCGACCGAAGATCCTTCACGGATACGGGTCGGTGGCAAAGATCGACTTTGATGTCTATCCCAAGCCTCACTTCTCTGGTTCGTAGCCACTCAAACAGACAGGCAGGGAAGGCAGACAGACAGACCGACAGACAGACATACAGTCAGACAGACGTACAGTCAGACAGACAGACACACAGTCAGACAGACAGACACACAGTCAGACAGACAGTCAGACATACCGTCACACAGACAGACAGACAGACAGACACGCGGCTGGTAAAGAAAGATAACTGTCTTATTATGTTCTAGGTGTCTTCCGAAGCGGCGCCAAAGGTTTCATTCGACTGTCCATTCTTCGTTTGGACTACACCAAGGTCCTTCCCGGTTGCGGTCTTAAATTCCTCATTGACGGTCAGCCCTCTCAGAACATTCTTCTCATGCACGGTGTTGATGGTCAAGGCACTGACCGCAACCTCTTCCGCCACACTATCTCTAACCTCTTCCCCGACCCGACTGACATCACTGGCAAGCTGGCTAACGCGGCTTTCAGCGCAGCGTTGCCGCTTTTGCCGGGTCATGCTGACGACTTGAACCGACCGGAGAAAGGCAACAACCTCGGTCTGTACGAGCAGGCTTCGGTGAATGCTTTTGGCCATCGAGAAGACCAGGTCGTGGCGCCGTGGAAAATCGTGCTGCACCCACAGCCCGATGTACAGGCCAACCAAGATGCCCATGGCGACGGTGACTTCCGTTTGGCGTTGGCCGCCATTCCCGAAGGAACGGTGCTGTATGAAGTTGTGGCTCATCGCACTCCGGATGATGTTGCTGGTGAACCGTTGGGCAGGATTGTGACGCGAAGCAAATTTGTCTCATCGAAGTTCGGGGACGAGCTGTACTTCCGACATGCCCGACATCGTTGGCAACCGGCAGAGCAAAAACATTAATAGCCAGGACTCAGACAGAAGCACAGAATGACAGACACAGCATGAAGGCAGACAGACAGACAGACAGACATGCAGACATGCAGACAGACACAGACATGTAGACAGACACAGACATGTAGACAGACACAGACATGTAGACAGACACAGACATGTTGACAGACACAGACATGTAGACAGACACAGACATGTAGACAGACACAGACACAGACATGTAGACAGACACAGACATGTAGACAGACAGACAGACAGAAGCTCGTATGGTATGGTTACTCACTCACTAGATTTTTAGTAAACGCCTTTCATTTCTGATGTGCCTGAACATTTTTTCTATCTACGTCATTTTGTGGAAGACAAAGAAATCTTATGAATCCTTTGGCTCGGTCTATCAAGATAAAGCGCAGTGTAAGTTCTTGGTATGGTTAGAGCAGTACAGGGTGTGCCCACGGAACTTTGCGGACTGCAATCAATAATGCCGCCCTTTTCCGTTGTATTCTTCATGTGAATTCTGTTTAGAATTGAGAAGACCACGATAAAGCTATACGTATGCCTGTATGGGGGTCAAGCACGCAGACCATGCGCATACTCTCATGTGAGAGCCCAAAGGTTCTCCCCGCACGTTTCCGACCTTCCCCAATTCGATTAATAAAATAATAACCCAAGAAGGTTTCTGGCTTACGGCAAAGCAGCTGGTACCCCCCCCCCGGATGCTCAGACGCTAAGTGATAAAGTTGCAGTAAATACGTAATGTCCGTGTACTTAAGCGTGCGTCACTTTTGATTGCTTGATTGTTTGATTTGCTATATTCTAGTATACTATAGCACGTTTGAAAATCAAACAATCAAGCAGTTACCATCAAAGAGAAATCCATGACTGAGCCGATTTATTGACCCAGTGGAGGGTGAGTCGAAATACAGACTTTGCCTCCTACTTTTGTCTTTAACTTTATTGTGAATACACGACGTACCGGTTGAAGACCACCGGACCACCCCGTTCAACCTCTACGTCGCCCATCTTACGCTGCTGAATTTTTCCCGTTCTCCGCTCTTACTCATCGCCGGCTACCAGGCGGCCTACCCCGGCTGGCGGATACGTAGTGCCACCTGCGAGCTGCTGAAGACGCTGGTCAACTCTGGCACGGCCTGTGTCCACGGGATCATCAGCTGAATCAGGCGTGGGCCATCTTCCGACCGGAGACCTATCGCCGTCGCCACACCCGGCGCCTGGCGCTGCAGGTGTCGGTCAGTCTGTGGACGTACCTGTGCCTGATGCAGGTCCCTGCCCGAATGATCGCCGGTGTGCTCTATGAGCGAGCTCACACCGAGCTGATGCGGAAACTTCAACTGGACATTATGCCGACGTTTTGTGCGATTCTGCTCGTCGCAAACTACCTCCTACCGAATGTGGTGAAATTTACGTCGTTTCTGTTTGTGGCGGACTTTATCGCGTGGAGGAGGGACAATCGTCACCACGACCGCATTCGGCGAAGGAATAATCAAGTATATATCGCTTCACTAGGTCCTTTTTCCATAACACTTCTGTAACTGTGAAGGTGTTTGTGTCTGTGTCTGTGTCTGTGTCTGTGTCTGTGTCTGTGTCTGCGTTTCTATCTGTGACTGTGTTCGTGTCTGGGCCTGTGCCGATATTTGACCTCGTCTGTGTATGTGCTGTTTCTGTGCCTTTGTGTCTGTTTTAAACGGTGTCTATGTCTTCCCTGAGTTAATATACGACAATGTGTTAGCCTGTGCCTGTTTATTTTCATATGCTGGTGTCTATATCTCTGTCTGTGATGGTGTCTATGGTCTATCCACGCACCGTTGTTGGTTGGTCGCGGATCTTCTCTAATTGTGCTTGGTACAGACAGATATGTGTTGGGGCGTCTGTTTTACCTTACTTTCAATGCATGCTTCCTAGACTTTCAATATTCCTTCGAAATACCCTTTCAGAAATAACCTCTTCCAAATATGATGCAGCAGCACGATAAGCCCTTCAGAAGTGCCGGGTCCTGGTTCTACCAACGCTCTCAACAGCAATCTTTGTCGGACCGGCACACTTATTTCAAGTCCTAGAGCTCTGCATCCAATCTTACTTGGCGCATTATTCTCCCTACTTTCTAACGGCCTCCCTCCTTTACATCTGGAACCCATCCTCTTCACGGTGGCGCTTGATCAGCCTAACGATGGCTCGGTGGTTTGGCAGACAGACAGACAGACAGACAGACAGACAGACAGACAGACAGACAGGTAAGCAGGCGGCCAGTGAACATGAAGATAATTGTTTTATTATGTTCCAGGTGTCTTCCGAAGCGGATCCTCATCCCGAACTTGACTCTAGGCAGGAGCCTGACTCTACGCAGGAACCTTTCGCTATATAATATCGGGGACTACCCGCAGCTAGGCGTTTACATGCTGTCTAAAATCGATAAAAATGCCGACAAACCAGGTGATAGTAGGGTTTCAACTAAAGCAGGCCTGTTTGACGACTTGAGCTGATCTATCGATCCCAAATATTAGACGCGTTGATAGAAAGCTCCATATTATTCCTGAAAACATAGTTTTATATTCGTTACATCTTCCTGGTGGACTTGTTTCCCTAATACACCAGCAATTCGTGCACTTTTTCTTCGGTTCTGATTTTTTATATATATATTTAAAATTCGAGGAATGCTCCAGTTCCGGCCACACGAGGTCCTCGTCCTGCCGTACAGTGTGTCGCTCCATCAGAACAACCTCAGCGTGGCCTGCCTGAACGACGAGCAGTATGAGTTCTCGACGGTCCACAAGTTCGGCATCATCACCGGCAACCAGGAGGGCACAGCGGACACCCTGAAGAAGCCCTGGTCCTTGGACACAACCGTTCCCACTGGGACGCTGGTTTTGAGTTTGGTCATTTTTCAAGTAAGCATTTCATGACTTCACATTTATGAGGGAGCTTTAGTTTGAAATCGGTCGTGGAGACTTTTTAGATTGTACTTTATATTGACTCGATTGATTGGTTGATTGTACTATGAATTGTTCAATTGTACTGTAGATCGACTTGATTGATTGATTGGTTGACTGTACTATGGTTTGTACAATTGTACTGTAGATTGACTTGATTGATTGATTGTACTACGGCTTGTACTGTAGATTGACTTGATTGATTGATTGTACTATGGATTGTACAATTGCACTGTAGCATTCCAACTTCTTAATACCGGTACCGTCGGGGTCGTTAAGAAGGCCTCGACGGCGACTTTCCAAAAACACAATCCCCTGATGTGGTAAAGTTTTTCTCGCCATAATTTTCTCTCTCTCTGTCTGGATTTACAGACAAAAACATTCTTCTTCGAGGAGAAGCCGGTACTCGTTGCCTTGTCGACACGAGGCCCCTTTGTAAGTATTCCTTACTTGAGGAGTTATTCAAGCGCCAGATTCAGAATCACTTGGGCATACTTGTTTTATTAAGGCATATTTAAGTGATGAATACAAAACATTATTTCACCGCCATAGACAAGCGAATTTATTTTTGGTGAAATTTCAAAGTTGGAAATGGTCCCAGTGCGTCTACCGCTGGGTGCAATCAATTGATTGCTTGATCTAAAGCCATCTGCTATCCCTTTTGATTGATTGTTGATTGGCTGGTCTTGTTCGACTTTAGCACTTGCTTGCTTGATTGATTGATTGATTGATTGTAACTAGAACGAAGAAGTCCAGTCACAATCAATCAATCAATCGGTCAATTAATCAATCAATCAAGTCACACAAGGCCAGTTAATTAAAGATACTAAGTACTCCAAGGCAAATTTTGGTCTTCCGAGGGACGAGCGCGAGACCGACCACAGACACCCACTCTAGCCCCCTTCACCACGGCCACGTTACAGAATCCCGAACAGCAATCCGTGGGAAGGCGACAGGATTCGCCGAGCAGTTGCTTTCCCTTGCAAATAACTTGCGCTTTCCGGCGACAGCGCGTGTTGCTGAAACCGTTTTCGATAGACAATTTCCTTGCCAGCCACGAAGACGGATAAAAATCACTAACAGAACCGAACACAAGGATGGTATCTAAAACAAATAAATAAAATAAAATATTTTTAAACACAATATTTTTTCCACAAACAAATTGACAGAATAAATAAATAAATTAATTAATTAATTAATCCTGGACTTACTGGAACTGCGATTACTCGCCCAGCAGCAAAATAATGCCACGTAAAAATGAAATAAAATTTGCCGCATTTTCCAAAAAACACTTGACGGGGTTGAGGACCTTTTTTTGTCTGTCTAACTTCCGCTGGGAAACATTTTTATGATGCCTGTCTTAGATGACTTTAAAGCAGCGTGCACTTTGACCGCACAATGATCGGTTCTTGCTTCGGCGCACCCGCGTGTGTAGATTGCATTCGGCGGAGATATGGAGCCATTCCCCGGGCATCGTATTGAAGAGCTCACACCCAGCGCGGAGTGGTCAATGAACACCTGCCTGACTGTTCTCATCGACAGCTTCATCTGCCTCGGGAACTGTCAAGGCCAGATCTCCGTCTTTTCGCTGGACAGCTACTGCAGGGACGGTTTGCTCCACTGCCGTACGCTGCAGACATCGGCGCGCAGTAAAGTGCATCAGCTGGCGGGAGACCCGTTGCAGTTAGTGGCGGCGGACTCCACGGGCAAAATCTGGTCGTGGAGTGTCGGCAAGGCTGTGTCTTTCGATCCTGTCCTCAAAGGCGTTGCAACTAAGTTAGTCACGAGTGCTTGACTGTCTGTCTGTCTGTCTGTCTGTCTGCCTGCCTGCCTGCCTGTCTGCTTGTCTGCCTGCCTGCCTGCTTGTCTGCCTGCTTGTCTGCTTGCCTGTCTATCTGTCTGTCTGTCTGTCTGTCTGTCTGTCTGTCTGTCTGCCTGTCTGTCTGTCTGTCTGCCTGTCTGTCTGCTTGTCTGTCTGTCTGTCTGCTTGTCTGCTTGTCTGTTTGCCTGTCTGTCTGCTTGTCTGTCTGTCTGTCTGCTTGTCTGCTTGTCTGTTTGCCTGTCTGTCTGTCTGCTTGTCTGTCTGTCTGTCTGTCTGATTGTTCCGATTTCTCTTCCAGTATGAACACCTTACTCCTCAACACAATGGTACTAACGGAATTCTTTATCTGCCTGGGATACGGCAACGGCACAATGCGCCTGCTCTGTCGCGACACCGGCTCCGTCTATTGCGACGTTTACGCTCATGCCGCCGCCTTGACCGCCATGGCCTACAACAGCTCCTCGCAGGTTCTGGTGAGTGTCGGCGAGGACGGTCTGATCCGTGCCTGGGCAATCGATGAGAAGCAGGAAGAATGCAAGGTACGGGGTTCTTGTTCTGCTTTAATCACTTTCATCAGGACTGGCAAAAACTAAATTTATTTATTCAACTGTGACAGATAAAGTATCTGCAGCACGAAGTCGTGGACGACCTGATGCTGTGCGGCGTGCAGTTCCTCAACGAAGGCGGCACCATCTTCGGAGTGGTCGGCTACGATCGCAACGAAATCATCACCTACAAAGCTTGAAGTCTTCACCTGCAAAGTCTTTTCGGTTGTAGCACTAAAGAACCAATCAATCAACCAGCCGGAGACAGTTTTAATCGGAGAGTAAAGCAGCATTACGGCCACTTTGAATAACAGTGTTGAATTCATATTGCTTGTCTCGAAACTAGAAAGTGGGTACGTGTCATTGGAATGTGACCGACGTTTTTAAGGAACGCCTTTTTTCAAGACGTTCGATCAAGAAGCCCGTTTTCAAAGGACCTCCTTAGTTTTTATAGGGATGTCTAGAAATGGTGAGCCGTATGCCACAGTCGGTCCGGTAGTGGAGACCAACCGACGAGGTTGACGGTCCGTTCACATGAGTAGCAGTATGACCGAAAGGTGAGTGGTCAGTCGACAACCGGACCGTCAGACCGGCACATGGACGGTCAATCTGAATGGTTAAATCTCATCCCCAGGGGCGTATGTTCCGTCCGAGAAAAGTGTGAAAGGTTGGTGCTCATGGTCAGTTCGGAGGGCTGGCTGGTTAATCCGCAGATGGGCGGTCAATCCGGTCAGTTAGCACGGAGCAGACAAGGCTGACGGTCAGCCGGAAAAGAAACATGTGAGAGATCGAAAATCAGTTCGGAAGGCTGACGGACAGCAATGGGCATGAAGGTGGACCGTCGGTCTTCTAGGTGAACGGTCTGCCCGGAAGGTTGACGGTCGCCTTCGTAGGTGGGCAATCTGTCAGGACTGCAAACGCCTTAATCGGAAAGGTGACGTGCCGGGAGGTGTGTCTTTTGAAGAGTCTACCCGGAAGATTGACGGTTCACCCTGAAGGGAGACGGTCAGACCGGTAGGTAGGCGTCATATCAGGAGGGTGGACAACTCAGCCGAAAGGACGAAGGTCCATTCGTACTGTTGACGGACGGTCTGGAAAGGGAATAATCCGCTCGGAAGGTTAGCGGTTACTGGGCTTCTAACGGTCGGTCTGGAAGGTGGAGGCTCTCCTCGGAAGGTAGACGGTTCATCCGTCTATTCGCACTGTTGACGGTCGGTC
>LRSR01009317.1:0-17585 GCA_001579985.1 Hypsibius dujardini | reverse complement strand
TTACTGACCGGAAGGGAAGAAATTAAGACGATTCAATGAGAACAGAAGTTCGTTTACCCTCCCGAAAAACGCTATCCGAAATACGCTTACAACCGAACGATTACATTTACAGTTTTAAATACCGTTCCATATTGCGTAACAAAACGGCTTATAAACCATTTTTAGTCCCTGAAGTGAAAAGATAACCAAACGAAATACCAATATCAATGACACCAATTTTATTGGGACATAAATATATTTACTGGGAATTTTTTTCAGATTGAATTTGAAAAGTCTGGAAATGACGAAAATCTTGTCGATTTCCATAGTTTTGTCGAGCAAAGAGTTTCAAAATACTTATAGTGTTGATAAAGGACGAATAAAAGTGCCAATTGACCACTGGTCAGTCGTTTTGTTAGTCAAAGTATCTTCCTCATTGGGAATATTATTTTTTCCAACTATTGTGAGTCTCTTTTAGCTCAGCGTTATAAGCTCTGCCTGAAGCATCCAATTTTGGGATGTAATTATGGATTCATTTTGATATGGACAAAAAGATAGACCGCCAAATTGTAACGTAATGTGGTGTTGTTCAGTGGCGCGCCGAGCTTTGGTTTGAGGGGGGGGGATATTATTTTTTCCGAAATTAATTTTTTTTGTATTCGAAATATTTCCGATAGAACGTAATGGGGGGAGTATTGTATGACAAGAGGACCCTTAGGGCACTTTTTTGACTTTCGAGGGGGTTTTAGATCAAGAAAACACCCCCTCCCCCTCCGGTCGGCGCGCCACTGATGTTGCTGCGAGAACCATGAAAGATTTCAATTAAGATTCGAATTTTTTTTTCGCCAGAATTAGGGTCGAAACCAGAACTCCTCATGTTAGGATGAGGGAGTGGGCAAAGGGGACAAATGCATTTTTCCTAAACTGAACTCAAAATTCGGCCTTTTGTTCCTGATAATTTTGCAACTTTTGTAGCCATGACGTATGGGGGTCTGATTTTCAAGGGTCCCCCAGAGATTTCAAAATTTTTCAAAAACTTTCGTTTTTCAATCAAATTTGTAATTTTTTGGGGTTCAATATACGCACCCTATTAATAACTGCAAAGGAGAGATTAAAACAGTTAAGACCGTTCCAAATCTGACGGAAAAACTGAAGTTTCAGAAATGTTTTGAAATCTCAGGGGGGCCCTTGGAAATTAGGCTCCGACACCCCGAGAATTTCTAAAATAATTACGAACAAAAGGTTGAAAAACTGACTTCAGTTTTAAAACAAATAGGGCCCCAAACAAGCCCCATCATTGGGATTATAAAAGGGGTTTCATGTCAAAGTAACACCAAAAACTACACACAAGATGAAAATCAAGTATTTCAAAGGATGAAATATTAATACAGTACAAAAATCGATTAGTTTGACCTAAAACACAAAATAAATGGAAGGCCAAAATGTTGAAGACGTTGAAGAGGTTCAGGATACTCGGGTAAGGAAGTTTTGTGAAGTTTGGACATTACAGTTTTGAACAAAATACATAATGTCTTTATTTCCAAGTCTTTTGACATCGAGAAAAGAGGATAAGGACCATACACACATTACGTAATCAACGGAGGTGGGTGGGCGATACCAGAAAAGCTTACGTTTGATTACGATTTTTTGGGTGGTGCGACCTATGATTACGTAGTGATTACGAAGAGAGGGGGGTGGTCACGAAACCCGAAAATTAAATTTTGTTTGTACACGGGGTGGGTGGGTCGACCATTGATTACGTAGTGATTACGATCCAGAGGGTGGGTAGAGGCTGTGATGATTACGTCGTATTACGGGGCTGGGTGGGTGGGTAAAAAATGTAAATTTTTTGATTACGTAATATGTGTATGATTCCTAAGGATGAAGTGCAAACTGCCGCGAAAAACAAGTAAGAATTTAAGTGTAGATTAAATGTGCGCAGGAAGCTGGCCGCAATTAGTAACGGTTTTTACAGCATGGGTCCGGTGGTCATCAATATAACCTCGAAATCCTCCTTGAGTGACACATCTTGCAATTTCGATCTTTTTTTGCATAGAAGATCACTCAGTCACCCCAAAAATCGCTTCTAACGCGCATTATCTATGTTGCGAATTCTGCACACCTTACCGCTTGTATTTTGATTTCCTTTCGTGAAATAAAAAATTAATTACAGTCCTACGTCGCATGGCTCAGCGCGGCGTGGTTCGTTCTGCACTTACTGACAATCTCAAGGACGACGAGGATAATGCCCAGGCCGATTTGTGTCAATGCTGTCCACTTTTTCCCGTCAGAAGATTTACAAAAATTCTCCATTCTCTCATCCAAACGATAAACTATATTTCTCACTGTCGTCTAATCCGATTGGGAATCAGCTTTGTTGAATAAATAAATCACGTGTCTTCACAACAACTAAAGACAAAATATTTAAAAAAATGACAAAATTATTTGGCGTTTTTTGATATTAACAAATGCTCCATCACCGAGCAAAAAACTTTGTGTAGACTCAATCGCCTTTGCCGTGACAGATTTCATTCCGTCAGGACCAGCCAGTCCAGTCAGGGGAGCTTAAAATCAACACATCGTACAGTCACATCAGCATGCTAATAAAACACACCCTCGTGATATGATCATCGTGGACCCCGCTTCGGCCAGAAACCCGAGTACGTCGCAAAGGAGCGCCGGCGTGACAGAGTTCAACCAGTGAATGAGTGAGAGAGAGAGAGAGAGTGTGTGTGTGTGTTGTGTGTGTGTGTAATAAATAAAGCCAGCAAAGAAAGCATGCCTTGGTGACGAGAGAAAACAATAACAAAACCTTTGAATGAGACAGATATATAGTCAATGAAATTTTGAAGTTTCAGCTGCTTCATCGAAGATGCTGAAAAGCAAACAAGCGTACTTACTGCCCCACCTCATGACTCATAGTCTGGCCGCCTTTTGCAGAGAGATGGTGCCCCGTACAGGACATTTTATGGTGTGCGATTCAGGTCCTTACATATACTAGGCGTCAGAGATGTGTAACTCCGGAAAAAAGCAATTCCAACTCCACTCCAACTCCACTCCAACTCCACTCCAACTCCGGGTGGATCGTTTAGTAACTGGCACTTTTAGTCTAGTTTTAGTTGAAATTATTTGACAAATTAGAGTTTTTTCTAGTTTTTCCCAAATAAAATGTTAGTAACTAAAATTTATTTTAGGTTTTTTAGTCAAATAAAAACTAAAGCCAAGAAATTACTTACAAATTTTTTTATTTTAGTTTATTAGCAAAAACGTTTTTAGAAATCAGAGGGCGGAGCTAGGTGTATGCTTACAAAGAAGGCTGAAAATGCTAAAGCAGCTTTTAAAAATGGAAGCATGAACAAAAATGGTCCATGACCTCGCCCTCCAACGCTAAGGGCCCAAACCTTGATAAATAATTGCATGATGCCAATTCGATTCCAAATTGAATTCGGTGGAAGCTGAAAAGTTGAGGACCTAACTCGGCAGTGAAATATAAATAATTACACACATGGCCACAATTTTAGGTAGCAGAGTTGGAGCCATCAGGGTGGTCTGAGTTTGAGCCACTCTTGGCTAGAACTTGCTATTGCTTTCTCCTGAATCTTTGATTTAATGCTCGGCCCAGCGGAAAAATGAGATTGAGCAAGCTGCTCTAAATTCCGCTCTAATTCTAATTCTGCTCTAAATACACAAAGTCAATCAATCGATCAATTGAGTGAAGGCAGCATGGTCAGCTGTGGTCAAGGGCGCGTGCGCGCGGTGACTTAATTCGGCTCGAACTCGGACTACCCTTTTTGGTTTTAAGTCTGCTAGCCAAAATTGTGGCCACGTGTGTATTAGTATTGCAGAAAGATATACCGTGAGAAGCGGCGGCTAGAGAGCTTTTAATATGGATATGTATAAACACCTTGTAGTTGTAGTTTGTAGTCAGTAGTTGTCTTTAGTAATTAGTAGTTTCGTAGTTGTATTTTTCAGCTGCAGTTTTTATTTAGTAATTAGGTAGTTGTACTTTCTAATCATAGTTCTTATTTAGCAGTTAAGTACTTTGTACTTTCTAATTTGTAATCTAACTACAAACTACAAGTGCTATCTTTTATACATATCCTTTTAAAATGACTACAAAATTATTAAATGGTTGAGAGTCCAGACATAATGTTTAGCAGCTTCTTGGTCTCCTTGAAATCACCGCGTACCGGTACTCCCAACACTTCGCAGAACCGTTCCCGGTTATGGGGAGATTTGGCTGTAACTGCAACTTCTTCTAGTGCTCGTAAAAGAAGTCTCAGTCTCAGTGTGTGCGCGTGTGTTGTAAGCGCCGCAAGGCACGCAGCTGATCGCGACTGCGAAAACCCGTTTTGACAGCGGAATATCCCGTCTATAAAAATATTTACCGATATGCTGTTTTTCACATTGTACTCCGACTCCAGTTTGGCAAACTTCTATTCATCCACGCATTGTGGACGCTCTCAGACCCACAAAATATAGGCGTGATACGCTTTTTTGCGGCTTCATTTGAATATTGTGTCCTATTGACTGTATTGTTTTTATTACGCGCTTATTTATGATGCTCTTTCTGAAGGCTTTCGGCAGCGCGCGCGTTGAATGTCACTGAATTTTTATGCGGAAAATATCGACTGAATTTCTACGCGGAAAATATCGACTGAATTTTTATGCGGAAAATATCTACTGAATTTTTATTTGTGTGTGCGATAGAAAATTCGAGAAAAATATGTCCACTCACAATCCAGACCGTCGAGAAAGCGGGGTCGGCGACGACAGCGTCCTCCTCAAGAGTTCCACACTCCGGGCACGGAGGAACATCATCGTCACTCGCCCGATCTTCAGTCAAGACAAGTGAGCGGATTGTCTGAGATTACGTTAAACTTAAACTCACACTCACATAAAAATGTATTTTTTTTAAAGGATATTTTATGTTTTTGTAGCCTTCTTATAAGGTTTAATCGGGTTCTGATATTTTGTTCAAAGGAAGATGATAAAGAAGATGATACGTTTTTTTGTATGCCAACATTTTTATTAACTTTCTAAACCTTACAAGCACCTCTATGAGTTATTCAAAGGCGCCAAAAAAAAACTGCTGATACAAGGACACTTTTAACCGTCCAGAACTTGCAAACTTCATTTTTTTGTGCTCCGCACAGGACAGTCGAAAATGGTTTCAGAAAAGAAACAGACTTTTAAAAGCCTTCCAAAAACGTATAGCCTAGTTTTAGTGTTTCTTTAAGGGACGCCGAAATTTTTTTTTTATAAAAGGAACTGATTTTTTTAAGCCTTTTGAAATTGATAGCCCAGCTTTGGTGTTTTAGCAAAAAAAATCAGCTAAAAGTACGCCAAGAAATGGGTTCATAAGAGGAACTGATTTTGATCAATCTTCCGCGCCTTATGACCAGGTCTTGCAGTTTTCAACAGGACACCAAAAACATTTTTTTACGCCAAATTTTTGTTTCACACTTGAAAGGTTCGACAACAGTCAGGAGCTCGGCGAATACGGCACTCCGACCAGCCCCTGGGGTAAGCTTCAACGCTCCGTCCACCGCAAAATCTCCGCGGCCCGCGAATGGCGTCCCAGTCTTTACCGGCTCGTTTTGGGCTTCCTCATGGGCGCCTTCCCCATCCTCAAGTGGATCCCCCGCTATCGTGTGAAGCAATACCTGGCCAAAGACTGCATCGCCGGTAACCTCCTTTTTTTCAACCTTAACATCCGCGTCTTAACCTACACACGATTGGTCGACGGTTATGTTAATTAAATAAATGAGAAAAAAATGCGTGTTTAATATATACAGGATTCACGGTCGGAATTATGAACATTCCACAAGGTACGGACGTGCACGTGAAGGCATCGGAAATTTATGTCTTTTAGCACACGCGCCAGTCATTAATGGTTGTTTTTATTGCCTATACCCACCCCCTTGCAGGCATGGCCTATTCGTTGCTGGCTTCCATGCCGGCCGTCTTCGGATTGTACACGAGCTTCTTCCCCGTCTTGATTTACACACTTATGGCCACATCGAAGCACGTCTCCGTGGGTAAGTGCCTCGAACTGATGTTTTCGCCAATTCTGCACCGTTATTGGTTGTTTATGGTGCTGGTGCTTTGATTGTCTGTGTAGGTGTTTTCGCGATCGTTAGTATCATGACTGGAAAGGTGGTCAATAGGTACGCCCTTCCGACAAGGTCGGTTGCAGCGGCGTCCTTTCTTCCGGCTGGTAGTAATGCAAGTATACCCGGCTTGACCGATTCAATCGCAACTGAGGAGACGGATGTTAACAGTCACTTGGATGCGAGGATTCGGGTGGTGGTGGCCCTAACGATGGCCGTCGGGATTTGGCAGGTGAGATGCAAGACAGATGGACTGCCAAAGAGATCAGCAGGCAGGCAGGCAGGCAGGCAGGTAGACAAACAGACATACTTACAGACAGAGAGACAGAGAGATAGATAGCCAAACAAACAAACAGACAGACACACAGACAGACCCACAGACAGGCAGATAGACCTGTTATTCTTGGTCAGTCAGGCAAGAGCCAGACGGACTTTTGCTGAATTATGGTCCCTGTCCTAATAATCGATTCGTTCGTTGCAGCTCCTGATGGGTCTTCTGGGACTGGGATACCTGACGGTATATTTATCGGATCAACTGGTCAAGGGGTATAAAAATTCAGCTATTATCTGTGCCACGAAGTCGAGCGTCTACATTGTAGTACCGTGCCTTCGATATGATTCTCAATAGTGAATGTCTTACAGCTTCACCACCGGTTCGGCCTTTCACGTTTTTACCAGCCAGTTAAAGTACGATACGAGTACAGTGATTTGTTATTTCGTACCCTGTTTCTGTAAACGAATATTTTCCAATTGACGAAATCGTTTTTGCAGGTCCATCTTTGGCCTTCGCAAAATGATAGAGTACAACGGAGCGTTCAAGCTGATTTACGTAAGTTTCCCGAAAAAAGGCCATGGTGGTCGAAATTTTAAATGGAATAGTAAT
Organism: Hypsibius dujardini; assembly: GCA_001579985.1. Classification (NCBI taxonomy): domain Eukaryota; kingdom Metazoa; phylum Tardigrada; class Eutardigrada; order Parachela; family Hypsibiidae; genus Hypsibius; species Hypsibius dujardini. The sequence continues at coordinate 10,610 of LRSR01009317.1, read as the reverse complement.
GGTATATCCCAGGAATTGTGCGGCGCGATTTATGTTTGGATATGGTTTGTTATTTTATTACAGACGTACCGTGACTTCTTCTCCATGATAAAGGACACTCACATCCCCACACTAATCGTATCAATTGTCTGTACCATCTTTCTTCTACTGGTGAAATATTTGTTCAACGACAACGCTTGGATACAACGACGACTACCGATGAGGCTTCCCATACCCGGAGAGCTGCTAGTGGTCCGTAACTGCGGAAATGCAATTCGAAAGATAGATAGGCAGACAGACGAACAGACAGAGAAACAGGCGGATAGACAGACAGATAGTCAGACAAACAGACAAACAGACAGACAGACAGACAGACAGACAAGCAGGTAGGCAGACAGGCAGACAGACAGACCGACCGACAGACAGACCGACAAACAGAGAGACAGACAAAAGAGATAGACAGGCAGGCAAACGGAAGACCGATTAACTCGGCGGCGCTTCCCCAAGTACAGCTCTGTTTTTCTCAGGTGATATTCGGAACGTTAGCGTCGTACCTGATGGCCCTAGGACCAAAGTACGGGGTCGACATTGTAGGTCTCATCCCACTGGGCATGCCAGTTCCGCAAGTACCGGACTTGTCTATTCTACCCGCATTCGCCCTGGACAGCTTTGCCATCGCTATTGTCTCCTTCGCCATAACGCTATCGCTGTCGAAGCTCTACGCCACGAAGTACAAGTACGAAATGGATTCCAGTCAGGAGCTGCGGGCATTGGGGTGCAGCAATATTTTTGGCGGCTTCTTCCAGTGCATCCCATCGACCGGGTCGTTAGGTAGGACGGCCGTGCAAACCTCAATCGGTGGTGAAACTCAGGTGGGTGAAGCAACCATACCAAGCTCAATTTTTTCGTGCCCATCCATCTGTGTCTGCCTCTATGTCTATCTGTGTGTCTATGTGTTCGTCTGTCTGCCCGCCTGTCTGCCCGCCTGTCTGTGTGTCCGTCTGTCTACCTGCCTGTCTGTTGTCTGTCTCGCTATGTCTGTTTGATATATCCTTTTCAACGGCTCTCGTGGTTCTAGATTGTCAGCATTATTTCGGCGGCATTTGTTATGGTAGTTCTTCTGGCAATGGGACACCTCATGGAGCCTCTCCCTAAGGCATGCCTCGGTTGCATCATCATGGTGGCGTTGATCGGGATGCTGAAACAAGTCGGGGTGATTCGAAAGTTGTGGAAAGTTTCGGCTATTGATACGGTATGCGCCTTGTCCGGCAGTAAGTAGTATTCTAGATGAACAAATACTACGATGTACCTTGAAGTACTACAGAAATGATCATTTCTCACTGACAATTAAGAAAATTTGCGAAAAACGGGTGTTCTAAAAACACGAAAAATGAATGCTTGAGTTAGTCTCATATACTCTTTGAATAAAATGAACCCGGTCGACCCATAATGTATTTTATTAGTACTTTTATTAGCCGAGTATTTACTCGGCCTAATTTATTATTGCAGTCCGTCTTCTTTGTGTCTCTGCTCGCGGTGGTTCTCCTGGACGTCGATATCGGACTCGGGGTGGCCGTCGGATGGAGCCTGCTGACGGTTGTCTTTCGCACCCAACGGCCAGACGTGTCGGTACTGGGCCGAGCTCTGCATACTGACATCTATAAACGAATCGACGTCTACAAATCGGTACTGTAAAACGAAGTTCAAATAACAACCAGGCACACCGACAGGCAGCTATTCAGGCAGGAAAGCAGATATGCAGGCAGGCAAGCAGACAGACAGACAGACAGACAGACAGACAGACAGACAGACAGACAGACAGACAGACAAACAAACAGATAGACAAACAGACGAACAAACAGACAAACATATACACAGACAGATTCAGACAGATATGCAGTCAGACAGACATACAAATGAGCAAACAGACAACAAAAACATAAGACTAGGACTAACCATGTCATGCCCAACAGGCTGCGGAAGTAGACGGCTGCAAGATCATCCGCTTTGACGCACCGCTTTACTTCGCGAATGCCGAGTACTTTCAGCAGCGTGTTCGCAGTATCAGCAAACTGGACCATCGAGGCATCACTTTAACTCGCCCACCAGTTCCAGACAAACCTGCTGCCAAGGACGTGGTTGTGCATGATGCCTCTCGTGGTAGTCATGATGCCCAGATGGAGGTCATTGAGATGAGCCGTATTGTTGATGTCAAGCGGCATGCGCTACCTCAAACGTCCAACAAACGAGTCCCATCCGCGGAGATTGTCTACCACCCCTCCAATAGCAGTACATCTCCGAGTACTGTGGATGCAGCGACCTGGACGGCAGACTTCTTCGAACAGCCGGTGAAGCATGTGGTGTTGGACTGTTCCAGCATGTGTTTCGTCGACATTAACGGGATTCAGGCTATCAAGGACCTGGCGGCCGAATGCAGTGATGTATGTTTGTATCTTTGCCTATTACATCTCCCTGGTTGAACCAGCTGCCTGCCTGCCTGTCTATCTGTTTGTTTGTCTGTCTGTCTGTCTGTCTGTCTGTCTGTCTGTCTGTCTGATTATCTCTCTGCATGTCTGTCTGTCTGACTGTCCATCTGTGTATTTGTCTCTCTTTGCCTGCCTGCCTCTCTGATTGCAAGCGTATCTGTCTGCCTTACTGTGGGTTTATCGGTCTGTCTGTCGGTCTCTCTGCCTGCGTATCTATCTGTTTGTTTCTTTGTTTCTTTGTTCACCAGCATGACTGGCTATCGTTTCGTTTGGCTATTTACCCAGTGTCTGACGGTCCCTATTACCTGTGTCGTAATTATCTGTATGAACGGTGGTATGTTGTGCTTCAGATGGGCATTTCACTGTACCTAGCCTCGTGCAAGGCGAATATGCGTGAATCCCTGGCTTTGTGTGGCTTCTCCGAGGAACTCAATGTTGATCACCTCTTTGTGACGGTCCATGATGCCGTTATGTTCGTGATTCGAGCACGACGACAGGTGAGACTGCAGATATGTTTATCACTGTATGCAGGTGCTTAAAGTTGTCGGGAAAAATTATTTCAGGCGGAAAAGCTACGAGAACCGAGCTTGCCGGAGGAAGAGGAAACGGAGGATACCTTCGATATGGACTTTCCCGGCCTGTCGTCATTCGGCGACGGACGGTGGAGCCTCAAAACCGCCACCTTTGGAACTCAAACATCCCCGATGAAGGCGCCACCGGCATCAGCGTCCAAATTTTGATCGTTTAATTTGCTCAATTGGATTGGAAGATTCACGTGTACTCTACTCTAATATCTCGCTATACGCTCCTACTTCATATTCATACGTACTAGCTTACCGTCCAATGTTTGAGAAATTATTGACGTTTTGCCTGCAAAGGATCGAAACTCCACTCGACGGTTCTTCGATTCAGCTTGATTTGTCAGTTCATGAAATTATCAATTTCTCGTTAATATATTCCGGCCTTTGTACAGAAGGGTTATCCAGCCAAATTGAGCCGATTTTATAGCTACCATTCTTTGATTGATTCACAGTGATTTTGATTGATCCACACATTGTTTTGTTTCGTCAAATTTCTTTACATTCAAACGCCATCCGTTGTGTGTTCCCTTGATGTATTTTCTTTTCAAGCCTTTATTACCAAACATATGCTTCCTGAGCACTAGAAAGTGATTTTTGCTGTTTTATTCCAACATTATCAGCATGAGGTCGAGCATGGACCTGCCGCTCCTCGAAAAAAGAGCTCTGCAGAAGTGCTGTTGCGCCTTGTGGTTCGTTCTGATAGTTCCTGATGCGACAACCTTTATTTCTTTCTTTTTACGTATACCGGACTTGGTCTTCTTGTATCCGTGAAAGAGTGGTGTACCTAAATTGCATTCGTAGATGAACTACTTGCTTTTCAGTCCACATGCATTAAAGATGGCGGCCTCGTTGTTTTTGACTTCCACCCCGTAATCGTACCAGCATATTTTTTTCACTAATCACAAAATTTATTTGTTATCACAAAGCTATTTGCCATTCGTCAAGAAATTTTGAAGTCAAACGGGGGGTATCTTGGTTCTACTAAAAAATGGTCCGTTTTGATTTTCTGAAAACATGCCCACCGTCATCTCAAAATCAATTACTTTTTTATTTCCCATCACGGATAAACAACTTTTGCATTTAAAGAATGTCTTATCAATGGTTTTATCGATCTCAGATTGCGGATGACTGCTGCAATTTCAGCTGAACGCACGATTTCTAAAAACTCGTACCGGCTCAACTTGGCTGGATAACCCTTCTGTAGCTGTCCAGCACTGTCAATCAGGTGTGCATCTTTTCATGGCCTTCTTTCGGCATTCGTACCCGTCTGGGTAATTGTGTAATGTTAAAAAAAATAAACTGATTTTTATCCATCGTTTTAAATATCTTCATCGACAGGTACCTCCCCGAGCCCCATACTCGCTTTGCAGGACCGTCGATGGTTCGAGACACGGCTCAAAACCCTTACCCGGTTATTTTACTGGCCAGTGAGGCCTATTCCTAATTGCAAAATATTATTCAGTAAAGAACATACTTACCTTTTGGCAGCGAGGGTAAAAAAAGACGCACGTTGCAAACAAAAAGAGAAAAACTCAAAAGCAACAAATGTGCAAGGGGCGTCGCAAGAAAAACGTAAATATGCACAAAAATGTTTTTCCAACGCCAATATGAATCTGTGCGAACCGTCTCACAACCCTCAAAAGTCCAAATGGAACAAACACCGAACTCGGCGCATACATACCAGATTGAGAAATTCAAAATGCATCATCATCAACCAATGCGGGGAATTTCAAACTCATCTTCGCGCAGACCAAAGAAGAGGAAAAACTCGGCCGCCGCGGCGTCCTTCGCCGCGCTGTATGATGATCCACTCCCTTTCAACGTCATCAGCCGCGGGAAGTTACTGTCGTCCTCACGCCAGCTCACATCCACCGTCACGTCCACAACCGGCAGTTCGCTGAATATGCCCGTCCCCTCCGGGACATCTCCGGCAGCAGCCGGACACTCCTTCATCCCACCCTCCGGAACAGCCTCCTTCTTGACAGCTTCACCACTCATTCCGTCAGCTCTGACACTTTCCGAATCATTTTCATCCTTTCCGACTCTTTTCTCCTCACTTTCGTGTTTGAATCCCAAGGAACCAACAGCTTCAGCGTGTCCGTCGATTTGGACGTCCCTGGTCCAATCGACAGGCTTCCCCTCGGTCGGGTCCACACTAAAATGCACCGCCATGTCCATGTCAGAGAGCTTTCGCGCTACCGATTCGAGGACAGTAGAGACGTGGATGAGGTTTTTCGGGGCAAATTGGGTCGAGGGGGTACGAGGCAGAGGTGAGCCCAGGAAGGCAGCGGCGTCGTTGGCACAGCTACGCATTTCGCAGAGGATGACGCCGAGCTTGTTTTTCATGATTTGATAGGCGGGACCGGTTGGTCGGATACGTCTGAGAGAGTCATGCAGTTGGACGGCGGCCTTGTTTACCACCGGGTGGACTGGCGATTTTGCCGGGCTTCGATTGCTACCCTTGGGCTTCTGAAAGAAGGTAAGGAAAAAGAAGGTTAACATTGAGAATTAAAATGGTCTGCTGGTCTGTCTGTCTGTCTGTTTGTCTGTCTGTTTGTCTGTCTGTTTGTCTGTCTGTCTGTCTATCTGTCTGACTATGACTGCCTTTCAATATCGAACGAACAAACCTTTCCTCGCTGAGTGTTTTGCCAGAGCGCCTGGAATTCCGGGCAGTCGCGAATCATCCCGTACAAAATGGACGCAGCCAACGCCCGCGCGGCTTTGCGGCTTTTTCCCGAGCCGTGAGCAACGTATTTGCGAATGCCGTGGCCGTCCGGACCGAGCGGACCGGCCACATATGTGAACTGGAAGGCTCCTTGAGCCGCGGGCTGGACGGTCGTATCTTCCTCTATTCCCGGCTGGGGCCAACCCACGCGGCGCAAAATTGTCTCCACACTGTAGAGACAAAACGAACGATTACGACCTATAGAAATAAACTTGAGCGGATACCGACATACTGTTTAATATCCCTTTAATGGACATCAGCGAACAAATTAAACAAAAAAAGCGAACAAACATCGAGATGAGAAGATAGACAGACAAAAGAGGCAGACAGTCATAAAGACAGGCAGACAGACAAAAAGAGAGCCAAACAAACAGACCAGACTAGCAGAGACACAGACACACAGACACACAGGCAGATGAACGAGACAGACAGGTAATTACATAGCACGCCCTTACGTCGGAATGGGATTTCGCTCGTCCGCCACGGGAAAGACCAAGACAACACCCGGATCATCATTTTTGCGCTTCCTGATAAAAAACGACAGAATATTGTATATTGCATAAGCATAGTAACAACATATCCTATATTTACGTTTTAAGCAATTACGATTTTTTTTACAATAGCGAACGCAAATTATACAAACTACAACTTTCAATAGAACAAGAAATTTCGCCAAAAAAGTCCCTGCAGCCACAATCGTAAGCTCTATTTTTTAGAAATTATCTTAAACCAAGGGTCAATTACAAAAATATAAAGAAGGTCATTCTACGTTTCCGCTTTTGAAAATATTTCCTTTCAAGTCCGTTCAATCAAGCAATCAATCAAGCAATCAATCAACGATTAACCAGCCATCTCAAATCCCTGACTGACGATCTCGATTTCCAAAACAAAAAACTCACTTCAGTGAATTAGTGACATGTGCTCCCACTCCAGCCGGCGCTGTCGTCCCAACCGATGCGGTCGAAGAGGAGCTCTGCTCATCACTCTGGTCCGTCACCGCGTACCCTTCCCCACTGGATGAGGCATCCTGCCGCAGCTTCTCCAGCAGATCCTGCGCGGCCAAGGCCTTGGCTTCCGCTTTCACCTTCCGACCCTCACAGAAGCCGACATGTGGATACGCCGCCAGACGGACCTCACAACGAAAGAAGTTGACGGTTGGACCGACCCGCACCGGAGTGAAGTCAAAGACCGGCTGGTTGAGCTTCCGCTTCGAAGCGTATTCGTACAGCTGGCTAATGTAAGCGGGATTGGGTTGCTGAGGAACTGCCGTTGCCTGGCCAGCCGTGTTGGAGAGGGCGTGATCCTGACGCTTCATTCGGTCCACAGCCTACAGCGAAGAGAAGGGTCGTTTTAAATAATGTCGCATTTTTTACTGACACTAATTATATACTGTTCCTTGAATGACGCGGTTGAATTTACATAAAATAATAAGCAAATTTAAATGCAACGGAAAATTATATTTAAATAATGAACTTGATTTATTTAAAGAAACAAACACATTCTCAGTACTTAAAATAAAATAGCAAATAAATAAATACAAAAATCAAAGTTTCGAGTCAATCGATCAATCAACTCGGTCCGATCTGTTTGAAGCTTAAGAAATGATGTATTTGCCTAAAAACTATTTCGATACAGTCAGTATACTTAACTGTTTTGTCCGTAATATTCCGTTGTGCGTAACTAGTGTCTAATTAACATTTGAGACTCGGTGCATCGATCTTGCAAGACGCAAATAATAGACAAAAAACTCAATACGCAGTATACGCTTATTATTTAAAAAATAAAAGCATATTAAAGACTGATTTGCTGATTTCAATCTCAAAAATCCGGGTCTTCAAATTTTAATATTAATGCATTAAAATAGCTCTCTCTAACCTGCGGGGAGGCCATGACGGCATTCGGCCAGCGTTCCGCCGGTTGGACGCACGGATACACCGCCGCAAACATTTCCATCACACTAGGCTCGTTGATTGATTGATCATTGGCCGCACCAGTATCGACAACGGTTGGGGCGTTGATTGATTGATCATTGGTCGCACAAGTATCGACAACGGTTGGGGCGTTGATCGATGAATTGGCACCAGCATCCAAGACCATTGACACAGACTGTTGTTCATCGGTTGATTGATTGCCTGCGGAGACGGTGTCATCCGCCGGATGTTCATTCTTTATTTTGAGGTCAATCGATTGCGGAGATTCAATAATGGACATGGTAAAAAACGAACTCAGCAAAATGAGAGCTTACTTGAAGAAGGAAGGGTAATTTTTTCGTTTTTGTCGAGCAAATCCACTTTCGAAAAGCACGTTTCGATTATCGATTCGATACTGTATTTCCGCGATAGATGGCGACAGTCGTACTGGAATGGAACGTGTGCACGGGATCTAAGCACCTTACACACAGCACAAGCGCCGCGTGGCCGATTAAACGTTCCACAGCTCGTACACTGTCGCTATCTATCGCGGAAATACAGTATTCCCCCCCCCGCTTGGGTGTTGGGCACCGCCTCGCCCCCCAGGTGGCGTTTTGCTAAAGTTAATTAGTAAAATAACTAATTTTTATTACTGTTTCAGCATAACCTGTAATATATTTCAATGTTTAATTAATTTAATCGCTGCTTGTAAAAGTAGGTGCCTATCGTATTATACGTACATGAAAAATACAAATTAAATTTCTATGTAATGTAAGGGCTAATTGCGTGTTTACTTGTAAAACCATACTTTTCAGACGCTTCAAATAACGGACATTTTAATCTAGCAGCGATCGTAATGTTTTCGGTATGAGAGTTCTGATCAGCTACGGTAATTTGCTGTACGATTACTAAAGAATTACGTGGTCATAAAGTTCACACAGTTCAGTCAAATGCCCTGGCCAGACGAATCGATTTGAATGGTGAATTTGAATGGAATCAGACGACGACAGCTGCCAGACAAGCGGCTAATTATTCCAGAGAGGGAATGTAGGCCACCGAAATTCCTCTGTCGCGTCTCCGGCGAAAGAGAGGATGGACTGAACGCAGAGGCAGATCGGACAGAAGCCAGACACGCTCACCACACAGTCGTTGCGGTTTTCCTGGAACATGTTCACTACGCGCATTTTCTTGACCGTTGCCCGTGTGCTTTCTTTCTACCGAGTGAAACAGGCGGTCAGCTCCCAACCGATAAACCCGATCAGACCGACCGACCCGCAGACTTTTAGATTTTTTTTCTCCCTCACTATCAAACTTCAAAAAAATGGAATTAAGAATGGTGCAAGCCCGGTACCTCTTTGGAATTTTTAATTTAAATCTAGCAGAAGTCTATTCAAGGGGAAGAGTCAAGAGATAGAAGTTTAAGCGCTGACCGCAAACTGTGTCGGTTTAGGTCGGATCAGCCCAAGCGGGCTGAGCCGGACCGTTGTCAGGTTTGCAGGCGGTGACGATTTTCCAACTGACTGCTGCTACTGCGCCTTTGTCTCACGTGGACGAAAAGTAGGACGGCATTCTCACTCGCGTTGCACGTGTGTGTGTGATTAAATGAAATTGTTGACCTCGTTCTTTTCTTAATTATTTCCCCACCCCACCAATAATAGTGAAATTGTTTTTCAATTTTCCCCGACAAGTTATTTCACTTGGGCCGCGCATCATCCCGGGACGACTGGCCGGAAAAATGTCCACGGAAATCCGCAGCGGCGATTGCAACCGCAGCGCCGCTCAGTCAATCAACCGACTTACCAACGGCGCAATCAATCAATCAACCAACGGGTCAATCAATCAATCAACTGCCCAGGGCAACACGCGGAAAATTGATTGCGGCACCCTGCAGTTTCCCGACGCTGGTGACACATCTAGCCGGAAAGGGGACTATATTTTGGCGCCGGTAGCAGGGGGACCGACTCCGCAGCTGCTGCCGTGCGGGAATTGCGAGGAGGACGACGGGGATTTGGAGGAAGAGGTCCTAATCTCAGTGACGCCGGAAAATGAGGCAAACATTATAGTGCTGGATGTGGATGAGGACGATGATTTGGACGGAGATTTGGGGGTGATTTCGGAGCGGCTCAAGAGTGAATCGATCACGTTGAGCGGGGGACTGACAGCGCTGCCGCCGTTTACGCTGCAAAAGATTATTGAGGACTACGATGACGCGAGCGACAGGGAAGATTCGCCACCGCCTCTGGTCGAGCCGATTCTCCACGGGAAAGTGATGCGGCGGTGAGTCGAATGCATTAAATCATTTATTTTTAATTTATTTTAAAATGTGCTTTGCATTGGAATGGGGAAGATCTGTTTAAAGGTTCTCTTTTGTGGAATGACGGTTTGTACATTAAAGGCAAGCGTTCATTGATCACTTGATGCGTAATTTTAGCATTTTTATTTTTAATTTATTACGTTGTTGCATTTCTACCACATTTGATAGTTGAGTTTAAAAGCCAATTTGGTTAGCGAACGAAGCACATTCCTCGATAGTCAGTGATGGTCGAGAAATTTTGTATACGTATTGTTTTATAGAACGTAGGTTTGATCATTAAAAGCAAGCATTGATTGATCAGTCGAGTTTTTCATTTTTCGTTTATCCCAACATATGAACTTGCCTTTCTCACCGTCCTTCATAATTAATTTTATAAGATAATTTAATTTTTAACCGGCACACGTTTCTAGACTTTTAATATCATGTCGAAGAAATTTGTGAACGGGAATATTTCGGTTCTGTTGAATTTTACATGATAGCACCGCATTGATTGATTTCTTGAATGGGTCGGTAATTTTGAAATTCAGTTTGCGGTTTATCTCCATTTCATGTATTTGCTCGCCTGCACTACGTTTCTTGCTGTGGGATATCAAAATGCCTTAAATTAGTCGAGGT
>LRSR01009316.1:0-11409 GCA_001579985.1 Hypsibius dujardini | reverse complement strand
ATGTACTGTACTGTCGCGACCAATTGGTGCTGCTTTAGTTACTAGGGATTAAGCCTGAAGAAGTTGAGATGTACTGTACTGTCGCGACCAATTGGTGCTGCTTTTTAGACCAACCCGTATATTATGACTGCACACACTCTGCTTCACTGTAGTCATAATATACGGTGGATCTAAAACGCAGCACCAAATGATCACGGCAGTACAGTATGAGGGAGGAGCCGTGGAATGGACCAATTGACTTTCCCGTAACCTGGAATGGGCCACCCTGGAATGACAACTTCCAGAGAGGTTTTGGCTATCCTCAAGGTCCTAAACGACAGAGAATAATCGATAACTCCGGTGGAACGCGTATCAGTTATGAAAAAAAGTTATGGGAACATGTTTAGAAAGAAAATAATTGGAGGGTTGGAAAAAACTCACTATAGAGGTCGCTGACTACGCAAAGAATCATCAGTTTTCCATTGATTGGCGACAAAGCGCCCCCTGCCACCCGGTGGCTCATTCCATTTCAGGGTACGGAAAATCAAGTGGCCCATTCCAGAGCCCTTCCCTCATACTGTAGAACGGTGTGGCGCGGTGCTAGCCCTATTACTAGAATGTGCCTCAAAAAAGTCACCCAGCATAAAAGTTGTATTGGCGCATGGTCAAATACCAAAAGCAAATGATCAAAACATAAAAAAGCATTCTGTATGAATATAGCACTTTAGTAACATAGATGCCCGCTGCGACTGGGAATGAATGCAAGCTGTTTCTCAAGACCCGCCCACTGATTTCCGGCTGACCAATCAAACGGGTAGAGTAGACCACGTGAATGAGTCATGCTGATCATCTGCGTTTTTGCACCCAACAACAACACATGAATTCAGTCACTTGCCATTCGTTTGCAACGCATCTTTTCTGCTCTGGTATTCCTGCGTCAACAAAAAACTATTTAATTCAAGTTTCCTGGATATAATTATTACTAATTCCTGACCGTGAAATAATAAAGTTCCTCTCCTCAGTTAATAAGGTACGAAAGGAGAATCCTGATCATTCCAATTCCTATTCATCATAATGAACTGACACAGGAATTCATGCTGAACTGCCACAGAAATTCTTACTGAACTGGCACAGAAATTCATGCTGAACTGGCACAGGAATTCATTTCGATTTCGCCACACATATTCATTCGGTGACTCATATGTTTTTGTATTTCAGACACATTTCGCTAATTGTGATTACGATGACTCACGACGGGGAAATGGACTCAGGGCTTTACAAAGACAACTTCGATCCCATCCACTCACAGCAAGGTGATTTGGAGTTGGCCGGATTGGACGGCGGAGAGGATCAACGGGAGGAAAAACTACGACGCTTAAAGGCCCGTCTGGAGGATTGGCGTCCGTTGGTGCTGCCTGTGGTGCACTTTCTGGAGTGGCGCCAGCCGTGGAGTCCCGCGGTTTTGGCCGGAGTGAATACGGTCTTTTTCCTGGTGATCTGGTGGCTGGATCTGTCTGCGCTGAGCTGTCTCGCTCTCCTGGGCACGGTTGTTGCCTTTTTGGATGGGATCGTCCCAATCATCTCCTCGACTGTCTTCGATCCCAATGCTTGGTATGCAACAACTATTTTCGAATTTCAGTTTGGTTCCGGTTTTCTTAGTCTGTTAATTCTTTTGTGGCGTCATGTCTGAAAATCAAAGCAAAATTTATTTTAAGCAAAATTGTATAATCTTATTTAACAGCTGGAATTTCAAAACTTTTAGTAAGCAAAGTTTATTTTAAAAATCTACTATTTTAAATAATTTATTATTTTAAATAATTCACTTTAACTTCTTTTTCGTTTGTTGACTCTGTTGTGGCGCCATGGCTGAAAATCCATTGTGTATACTGTTACAGGGATTTTGTATGGATGCACCTTAATTCCATCGTAGCAGTTCTTCTGGCCACTTTCTCTTATATATAAGAGAGAGTGGCCTTATATATAAATCTAATTAAATCTATTGAGTGCGCGTGTCGGCTAGAGATGAAAATGATACGCGACGCCTGCAGACAACAATTCGTTTACCGGGCATCGAAGGATGCGTCTCGGTATAAAGTTCAACGATTATGTTTTCAGCACTTCCTTCCTTCCTGTTTACTATTTTAGTGCCTATTAAGTTCAGTAAGGAGGCATTTCAGTCGTTGAGCAGTTACCGAGGTTGAGGACTTCAATGGTGTCTCACTATCTTAATAAATTAATATATCCTCTTTATCGTTGCACGTGGAACCACTTCCGGTTGAAAATAAAACTGGAGAGCCACCTGAAAATAATGTCAGAAGGATTCTAGAAAAAACAGCAGGAAACTCGGTTGCACAAAACTGAATTTGCCGGTTACTCAAAACTGAATTGCTCTTGCTCTTGGCTCGTTCCAGGAGCTCCAGCGAGGAGCAGGAATACGATGCATTCTGCCACCGCCTGATGGATCTCTCCAGCTACGCATCCGGTTTCTGCACCTACCTCCGCGGCGTGAAAGCCCAACTGCCGCGTGTCTTCAGCATCGGCCTGTGCGGTCTCTTCATCGTGGCGGCCATCGTCTTCGATCGGGTCAACAACTTCTTCATCATCTACTTGGAGACTACGCTGCTGCTCCTCGCGCCCGGTCTGCACGCGAAAGGCGTTCTCAAGCTGGCCCAACACCACGGCCTCGAACTGATTAACAAGATCCGCGGCAGCAGGAAGACAGTCAAGCAGAATTGACAGGGAGCGAGCGCGAAACTCGCTCCCGTCAAATTCCCCCTCCGCTAGGGACGGTTTTTGGGTCAGTCAGTCTCCCTATTTCTCTGGGATATTTATCGCTTCGTGGGCATTACGCAGTATCATATAAATCGCCCACCGGAAAGTGTGTCAAGCGATCGAGTGCACAGTTGATTATCCTCCTGTGTTGTTTGCAGGGATGAGAGTCGATCTTACACGACGTGTACAGCACACAGCGAGGAACAGGACCATGACAGAGAAAAATTCCCGTCACAGGAGTGTGTTGCCGGAATCTTATCAAATCATTCTCCATTTTTTAAGCCTTTTTTTTCAACTGATGGAAATATTAGTGGTGGTTATGTTCTGTCCCTCTGTTGTTTTATTAGTATTACACCGTATTATTGATTGAATCGGAGTGGGGATGCACACGCAGCAGCAGCGATGTGCTTTATATCACGAGGCCTCCTTTATTGACAAGGATCCGCTCGATAATCGATCCGCCATTGAGGGGATTGGGAGCTCTTTCTTTGTCTGTTTTCGACTTGCTGGAGGTCGGTGGGTGATGGAATTTGCGGTAGTGACGGAGCTTGCGTTGCCAAAGCAGCAATATAGGGACTCGGGGGAGAGACATACATGCAGGACGGAACTGGTGAACGGAGAACATAGCTGGACTGTTAGAATCGTTCCGGAATAATCGATCGGGTCGCCTCGATTTCTCTTGCCACGACGGCGGCAGCACGTCACAGGCACATGCACGAACTGTACGAGTACAGCCTCCGTACAGGAATACTGTACTTTGGTACTCGTACTGGTACTGTATATGACGGTTGGACCCCGTAACCTTGTAAGCGTAAGAGGTAAGGGCACTGGAATGGGCCACTTGACTTCCCGTACCCTGGAATGGGCCACCGGGCGGCAGGGGGCGTTCTGTCGCAAATTATCAAAAACAGATAAGTCACTGCGTAGTCAGCGACCTCTACAGTGGACTTTCTCCAATCGTCCAGTGGAGCTTTTTATTTCTCTTTTTTAAACATGTTTCCACAATTGTTTTTCATATCTGGTACACGCTCCACCGGATTATCGATTATTCTCTATCGCTTAGAATCTTAGCGATAGCCGAAACTTGTGTAGAAGTTGTGATTCCAGGGTGGCCCATTCCAGGGTACGGGAAGTTGCCCATTCCAGTGCCCTTACTTCATACCATCTGCGGCTGTAGCTGTAATGATCAGGACTGTTGTCAGTGATGGCGAACCGATTTCAATATCTTCTCTGCCCTTTGAACAGGCCAGCAACTTCCGCGTGCTAACCAAAATTTGAGCGGTGAAGTGATGAGAAAAAAGGGCGACCGTTGAGACACACAATAAGTGTGCCGGTGTCGATCATGTACGTGGAGCAACCTTTCATTCTGCCTATGAAATACAATATCACTGTATTATCATTGGATTAATCTGAAATTTCCCTTGAGTTTACTTGTCCGATTTAGCAACTAATGTCAAATAACTCTTTGGTTTGTCCGCCTATCCGAGCCAGTGAGGTTGCGCGATCAAGGCAATAGGAAGAACACAGACATCACAGAGTGCACGGCGCAGAAATCCGTGAAAATTAGTAGTAGAAAGTAAAGCGAACTTGTGCGAACCGGAACTTTCGGCATTCCACAAGCCCCCGCACAGGTATAAAAGTACACTACAGCATCTATTCAAAATCCATAGGTTCAAAATCGTGAGTGCTGACGTTGGAAGACCGGTCCGATCGATTTCCCAAACTAGGAGAATTCCGTGAGTAGCTTCCATGCATGAAGGCTCCTCGACCGCCAAATCGGTCTGCAAAGGTCCGCTTTGCAGATGGCGAACCGTTCGACCGACCGCCGGAATTACCGTTAGCCCACTGCGGACTAACCGGGGAACTCTCTTCCTCGTCCTGGCTAATATCGTCATCTTCATCTGCCCCATCGAACGTGAGATGTTGCAGGTAGGAATCCACTTCGTCCGGAATCAAATGAGTTCCCTCGTCCACAAAATCACTCAAACGGGATGGGTTCCTAACCTTCTTCACGAGACTCCAAGGTTTCGCCCCGGGGCTGTTGCAGTACTGTCGAAGCTCCCGAAGTGCTTTCTCCGTTTCTCGCCGGCCGATTGCGTCGAACTCCGCCTGACTAATCAGCTTACGCGGTCGAGGTGGGAAGAGCCAGTTGACGAGGCGGAAGCGACGGAAGGCGTACCCGCTATGCAGGAGAACGTCCAGTCCACCAACGAAGATGACTAGGATGATGCCGGCCAGCTCAATGGTACAGCTCAAATAGATCAAAGCAGCTCCTGCAAATCAATACAAAAAAATGTAATTTGAAAGTAATTAAGAAGTTAATTGAACATACGGAGAGATGAACTGTGTAGTGTAACGCAATAATTGGGAGAGTACAGTAAAGTAACCAGCGGAGAAATGGACTGGCAAGAACCCGTAAAATGGCAGTTTGACCAGCAGGATTCCCTCCCCCATAGTAGGATTGCTAACCACTGGTAAGAACAGTTAAATTCCCAACTCACCGACCGCCTGCATGATCCATTGCAGCACGTCCATAGTCCGGGGATTTGTCACTCCGCCATACCGGTAAATACCAAGAAAAGTTAGCGCGGACACCGCCGCGACGTAGGCCGCCGCGTATTGTCGATGTTCACTCAGCGTTTCCCAAAAGTTCGCCCACATCGTCCGTAGAAAGTACAACACCACCGCCCATCCGCCGACCAGAAAGGACACTCCAGCAGCCTTGCGTGGAATCATCCGAGAGATTACATAAATGAGCACGAGCAAAGAGCCAACCAGCGCGATGGAGATCCCCGAACCGTAATGGAAAACTGTGTTTCGGCTCATCTTCCGGGCGAAAAGCATTAAGCATAAACCGGCAATGAACATTCCCAGTCGGAACGGATCGATCCGGTTTGTCCGGACGTACAGCTGGTAGGCTTCCTTGGTAAAAACGCCGATGCAGGTCTGCGAGAAACTGTAAACACAACATTCAGTTAATTAATTAAAATTCTTGTGAAGGATTAACTCATGATTTCTTTTCTCAAATGGTCAGCAATCCCAGAAATTCGTTACGTGCAAAATTGGTAGAATCGATTGATTGAATTATTGGAAGGATAATAACATAAAAAGAGCGAAAAGCATAAGTGATCGATCAATCAATCGATTAATCCATCTTTCAAGCTAACACAAAAATCAATCCCGTGAGATTGACAGCAACCAAACCAAACCGACGCTAAAATGATTTATTCTTCGTTACCAGAAAAACGAAAGAGCGCCTGAAAAGTAGACTTTAAAAAAACAGGTACCTCGCCAGCCGAATGTTTCGATCTCGCCATGGAAGAAAAGCGAACCAGCGATGCGCTGCCTTCTTCTGATTCTCCACCTCCTCCACCGTCGCACCCTTGTAGAGATGGAAGGAATCATCGGTGATGTTCAATTCATAAGCCGCGGTGAACCACAGCCGGCGAATGTCTTTGCGCACACCGGGCCAGCAGAAGATTTTCAATTCCTTCCTGGGTTTAGCGTCCACTTCGATCGGCTGGCCCGCTGAAGTACTCCACCCTTCCGCTCCGCGCTCTTCACCGTCCAATGAGCCCAAGTCATCGTCATTGGAAAAATCTCCCTGAGCGGCGGCGAAGCGTTCGGCGGAAGAGGGACTGTGGTAGGCCCACACCGAGGTTGCCGTCAGGAATAAGCAAAACAAACCCAGTGACGTCATCGCGGATACGGCGCACTGAGAATTCTGACGGTGTAGGAATCCTTTTCATCAGGTCAACAATATTTTTAGATCCAAAAACTTAGTTCTGGTGCAGATGTAAGAGTTAAGACGAAAACGGTTGTAAGATCAAAATAAAGGAGAAAAGGAAGCGTTGGAAAATCACAAGTTTTGGTGCGTCACAAAATGCGCGATGCACATTTTTGCGCATGTGCATTACGCGATGGGTGCAGTTGGAGTGCATGTCCAGTGTCCTCTCTCACTGGGATTAGCCCGACCTCTTTCACTCACCAACGATGTTTCATTTGCTTTCCAGATGGTGTGAAATAGATTTAGACTGATGAGATGCTTTCCAAGGTACCCATGAAATTTTACCTTCTCACTGTTGCGCGATTGCCGTGCAATGCACTATACACATGTGGCAAAAACCTTGCGCTGACCGAATCAAGCACTATAACTCAGGGGCTGTGTATAACAGCCACGCAACGAGTGGAATGGCTTAACCCGGATAGCGCAAGGTTTCTGCCACGTGTGTACATACCGTGCACAAACTGACGGCTGCATTTGAAAAAGGCACTCCTGATAGAACGGACAGAGAGCTTGAACAGTACAAGAAAAAATCCGCGTGAGCAAACGAAAGTGGGGTACAGTGAAAAACAAAAGAACAACATCGTAGTAACAATAAACGGAAGGAAAGTCCAGAGTAAGGAAAAATGAATTGAACGGGAAAAATCATAGTTCAGCGTGAAAATCCCACGACGTCCAGCTCGTCCAGCAGGTCCGTAATGTCGAAATGGAAGCGACTCTGCACCTGTTGCATCACTAACTGTCACACAATCTCAGCACCACTACAAGCTCATTGATTCCGTACCTGTTTCAGAATTTCTGAGTCCTCGTTGTCGCCGATGAATGTGATAGCCAACCCTTTCGAGCCAAACCTACCGGCGCGCGCTACACGATGGAGATAGGTGTCTAAGTCGAAGGGGCACTCATAGTTAATGACAATGTTGACACGTTCCACATCTATGCCTAGCAGAAATTAAAGGACATCAACACATTATGCGACGTGTACGTTTCGTCGGCAGCAGTATCATCACATTCACGTACCACGACCAAACAGATCAGTTACCACCGAAATTCTGCAACCATAGTCCTTAAACGGAAACAGCGATCAAAACACTCCTCCTGCGGCATGACAACGTGATGGGAATGGACGGAAAGTTTTGTTCATTCAACAAGTCATTCAGACACATACAGCGCTGCACGGATTTTCTGAAGATGATCCTGAAACAAGAAGCTACGAACGGTGTGACTTTACCAAAAATTTGCCCAGAAGAGGACTTACGCCTGGCTGAACTCAATGATGTCAAGCAATTCACAGAGCTGTTGGTTCTTGTCACTACACTTCAGCTTCAGGTAATGCTGCTGCAGTCTGTGAAGGGTGAGCTTTGCATCATAATCTATAATCAACTCCAGGGGATCCTCAACAGCAAAGTAAACACTACAAACGTATGTTCAAACGTCATTAATACTGATGTCTGACTCAGTGCCTGTCCAGTCCTCTCGTTCGTCCGTTCGTCTCCTTTGTCAGCGTGTGTCTGTCTATCTGTGAGTCTGTGGTTTGTGTTTGTTTGTCTGTTTGTCTGTCTGTCTGTCTGTCTGTCTGTCTGTCTGTCTTCTCGATTCAAATTTACTCAACTTATATTAATAAATTTGAGGCAGGTATTTCGAATCTTCTTCGGCAGGGTAGCACTATAAACGCGACGTAATCATAGTACTTGGAATACAACCTTCAAGCGAATCGATTACCGAAAGCGCAGCGCCAACAATTTTTACCTGATCATCATAACTTGCTTCTGTTCCGGCGTTTGCTTCAGCAACAGTGCCTGAATGTCCTTCCTCATGTCCAGTCCCACCCCTTTGTTGCACTCATCAAGAACGAAGTGCTTAACATGATGGAAGTCCAGCGACTTAGCGCATTGGAAATTCGACCGGGAGTTCCCACCACGATATTCAGATAGCTCTCCTCGATACTTTCTTGATCCGCCTCTATGAGCAAACCTCCAAGGAAAACGCCCAATCTGACGTTCTTCATGTAGACGTCGAGTATTTCGTATTCCTTTGCAATTGGAAACCTAACAATAATCACCAACAAAGATCCGTCAGTTGAGGTCCACGATGCATAGGCACGATCAATCGGTTGGGCATTCTAACGAGCTGTTCTTCAAGCGGTCAGAGAATCCATTCAGATTCAGCCAGTCAATAAATCCGTTACGAGCACCAACAATCAATCAATCAATCAACAATTAAACAAACGGTTCACTGCGGCTACGAATCAACCGCTACAAATCGATTAACCAACCCGATCGACCACGATGACGCTGTGTCCTTAAGCCGTTTCCGATGCTTATGCCAATTTGATAAATGACGAGAACAATGGGATCCAATTGCTGAAGCGTTGACAGGACGAACACAGCTAAAATCAGGCAAATGGTCTAACGTCCTTAACAAATAAGTGCAAAACAACGTAGCGTCAATAGCCTTCAGCACCGTCACCTGTCTTCCCCATTCCCGATTTAGCCCGACACACTACACCCATCCCCAGAAGCGCTTGCGAGATGCATTCATGTTGAACTCTAAATTGCAAATCCCGGGTAACTACAAACTACATCAGGATAAACGCGAGAATCACGAACCTTAAGGATGCTCCAGCCCTGCTGCGTGAATCTCCTTCAACAATTCTGGTGTCAGGAGGAAGTCCCTAAACCCAGCTGAATAAATGCTCACATGCCCTGGCAAATGGAAAACCGCGAGTGGGGATGGCTTCGGGTGATGAATAAAGATTACCTCGCGTGGACCTGGCGGCGGAGGGGGAAGTCTTTTTCCTCTACGGGCTCTACCCCATCATGTCATCCAACTGGGCGATCTCCGCTCCGGTCGTGGCAAACGCATCCTCGTCGACGTACTCGTAGTCAAGAAGCTCTTCCGTTTCGGCAGCCATGATGGCTCGGAAGACGTATGTGGTCCAGAATTATGCTCTACCAGCAGACTCACCACGAGATCAGCTGACTGCAGATGGAAGGACTGCGCTTTGGCTACGAAATGAAAACTGGTGTGGCGTAAGCGTTTAACCGAACAAACAAGACGGACAGCGCCGTGATATTTAAAATTAGGGAGATACTGTAGTTGAAGAAAAATGATACGAAATTGGATTGAAAAATTACAGAACAGGAAGAGTGCAGAATGAATGAGACACGAACACACGAACAGGTAAACAGATTAATGAAGGGCCAATAAATTGATTGGTCTATTGGTTTGTTCGTTTCGTTTCTACACTGTACTTACAATACTGTAATACAGCGCTGTAGAGGTGCTGTATATAATTGGGTGTGGCTCGTCTCAGCCCAAAAAAGGATAAAAACGGTAAAAAAGCGATAGTTCAGGGACGAAATTGTTATCGAATGTTCTGATGAGTGTCGAGAACCGCCCTTACATAGAACCGCCCTAGTGGAATCTTGGACGAAGACAACTCAATTAACCAAAAACTCGTATTTATTCACAGACATTTACTTTCTGATGACTCATTCATTCATTAAAGCCCAAATATCCAGCGGCTTCACTCTCCCCCAATTTTAATTGTATTATCGTAAGAATTGCGCCCTGTCGAATCATGCACGACATGCAATCATTGAACTGCGTTCAGTGTACGCAGCTTAAATTAGCCGACCTGTCCAGTCACTCTCTCCCTCTCTCCCCCTTATCACTCGAAAACCAGAATGGATATATAAAATTAGCACGATTGGCAAGAACCCATTTCGTGTGAAAAGAATGGAAGAGCTGGTACCTTTGCTGTTTGACACTTGTGAGAGACTAGCCCCGACATCCGATCGAGACGGGCATTTGTTATACAGAAGTAAAAGTGCCGCCTTTTCTAACACAGTACACTATAAGAGCCTTTTCTAATACAGTACACTATAAGAGCCTTTTCTAATACAGTACACTATAAGATGATATAAGCTTTTTCTGCTCAAATGATGTAAGTTTTATGAAGTCCTGTCAGTGTTTGCGTTATTGGTGTTACGCCCATCAGAATTGTGAGCATGCCGGTAAGGTTCGCCAATGTTATTTCTCACACCGGTAACCGTAGCGCGATATACTGTAAAACTCCCTAATTTCCACCGTTGAAATCCCACACCCTGTCCCAACCAGATGAATATGTTTTATACGAATACAATCAATACGTTTTCCGGTAAATTCTCTGCAGCGGCTCCGTTTCCGGCTGTTTAGGACAAACACTATCCCGGCATCGTTCCTTATTAATGGGATGACCAATATTCAGCGAAATGATTGTGGCAGACTCAATGCGCCATTTGAAAATGACTTCCGGTGTTCCACCAGCCACACCGAACAGATGTTGTAAACATTACACACAGTCCATCTCATTTTCCTTTCTTTCTTTCTCTCTCTCTCAACTTTGAATTCCGTGTTCAGTATTGACGGCATCTTCTACGGACGGCGGTTCTCATTTGACTTTTTGCCCCAATTCAAGAGAGTGGCACTTGGGGAGTATAGGAAGTTGTGAGTGAAAACCCCGATCCACGTCAGCAGTTCGTTTGCAGTCAAGAAGGAGCGACACATACGCTTCCTCTGTGCGAAATTATAGGAACCGCTGGGTAGGAACCGCTGGGTAGGAACTGTTGGGTAGGAACCGCTGGGTAGGAACCGCTGGGTAGGAACTGCTGGGTGGGAACTGCCGCGTAGGAACCGCTGGGTAGGAACCGTTCATATACACGTCGTCGGAGCACTTGGAGCTGTCTCAATCCGCTTAAGGGTCTGTATACCCCGTTTCGTTTGCTCTATCGACCTCACTTAACCCGGCTATTAATTAGGTAAACTAGACTGGCAGCCATTGTTTGTCGAGCAATCTGAAGCGACAGTTCTTCTACCACCTTCCGAGCGTA
>LRSR01009315.1:0-17366 GCA_001579985.1 Hypsibius dujardini | reverse complement strand
CAGACAGACAGACAGACAGGCAGATAGACAGACAGATAGGCAGACAGACAGTTATCATAATTTCAGTTATCGTTTTTACGGTTTGTTTCTTTTTTATCAGGTCTAAGCGAAGATCGCTACGCCGCAGAGACACTGATCCAGGACGAGATGGCCGTGATGATCCACTACGACGCATTGAAATCGCCGACCGGCCAGCCGGGCGCCCTGAAAGAACGCGATCTCAAGTCCTACCTAGCGGAGCATCCCTACGACTCCGTCCACCTGAATGAACTGATTGCTGCGCGCAGCCTGATCGACGCCGAAACGGTTCTTGTGCAGCAGGAACGCGGCGTGGTGGACGACGCGGCGCTCGAGCAGACCTGCGACCTGGCGGACAAACGACTGGTCTTCCTTGTGAGCGAGGGCCGCTTCGGCTCGCTGAATGACGCCTCGAAGCGCGACATCTGCGACTACGTGGAGAAGGAGATTGACGGGTACGATCAGGCGAACAAGCGGCTGAACGACCGGCTGGTGAAGATGGACACGAAGCTGGACATTGTCACGGCCGGCTACCGGAAGCGGCTACAGGTGTCCACGAAGCAGCTGGAGGATGCGGAAGCGCAGCTGGAGCAAGTAGTACTGGATGTCACGTCGTTTGAGCACTTGAAGCGGCAGGAGGACGTGGCGATTGTCCGCCGTATGACGGTACGGGAAAGGAGGGCCATATCACAGTGTCAGACATTTCGACAGCAAGCCAGACAGATAGGCACTCAGACAGAGACGCGAAGTCAGATAAGAGGCACATAGACAGACAGGTATCTTGAGAGACAAACAAGATATAACAGCTATTCACCGAGAAGGACAGACTGACAAACACAGACAAACAGAAGGACAGGCAACAGACAGGCAGATAGACAAACAGACAGGTAGGCATCCAGACAGACAGACAGACAGACTGACAGACAAACAGACAGACAGACAGACAGACAGACAGACAGATATCTTTGTGTCCTGTTTTGCAGATGATTGAAGAAGACGTCGCTCGTCAGACCGATCGCGAGAGCCAGCTGCAACAGCGGTTTCAGGATCTACGACGACGACTGCAGGTCTTGCAGACCACCGATGTCGAGGACGACGCCTGATTTCACTCCCATCCCATCGCCACTTTCATTTTTTCTTTGCATATATAACAATAGGATCACCCATCTTGGAGGTTTTCCCTCTGTTATTTCCTCATCTCCTGCTGTAATCGATGTGTCTGGAACTGTCCGGGAGGGAATTTTTGCGTTTATTGAGTTATGAAAGGAAGCCTTCCTAGTACAAAGTACACAATACACACGTAGTACACCGTGCACTTTATTTGCGGTCAGCGTGGTGTAGGGGAAAAAAACCGCGAAGAATTCAATAAAAATGCACGGTCAATTTTTCCGCTTTATACACAAACGGATCCGCGACGCGGGAAGGTAAGGTTCTAAATGTAAACGCTTGTAGGACCGTGACGTGTGGTTAGTATTTGAAAAACGAGCAACTTTATGCCTTGACGGTCGGGTAGACGTCTCCCAACGCGGTCACACCGTCCTTGTCAATCTTGTGAATCTTAAACTTGGGGATGTTCAATATGAAGCGCTTGTACAACTGCAACAGGAAGATGAAAAAGAATCATTAAATGCAGACTGATCAATGGACAGAGACAAATGGACAAGTCGACAGACAGATCAATGGACAGAGAGACAAATGGACAAGTCGACAGACAGATCAATGGACAGAGAGACAAATGGACAAGTCGACAGACAGACAGACAAATGGACAAGTCGACAGACAGACAGACAGACAGACAAACCAGTTGAATTCTTCGATAGATCGACTGATCGTGAGTTGTACCTCGTTGATGCAAAACTGGAGTAGTTCCACTCCCTGCTGCTCGTTCATGTCCGGCCGGTAGTGCTTGTCCAGCAGGCCGAACGAAAACGACGCCGCGTACCCGTGCACCGCGAACGGCATCTTGGCCAGCGTGCCCAAGTAGTCGATGAAGAAGAGCGACGGTCCCTCGATCTCGTCGTGTCCGGCCAGCAGCATGTTGACCTGATACGGAGTCTGTAGACGGGGAAAAGAAAAGAAACTGAAGTAAGCCAGGAGGACAAATTACCACTACTTAAGGTTTCATCCATCCCCTGCAGAGACAGACAGACTCCCTTACAAGTAAGTAGACAGGCAAATTTCGCTTTACCGACAGTGAATTACCGATAGCGACAGTGAAGCAAAGAAAAAGACAGGTCGGCTAATTCAGTTAACAGGGAAGAAAACAACCCTCAAGACAGGCAGACAAATCCACGTGCAGACACAGCCAGGCATTGAAACTTCACATGCAGATAATCGAAGGACAGACATCCTGACTATCTAGTCAGGCAGACAAATTCAGGTATAGACACAGTCAGACAGAGACAACTGCGTACGGACAATCAGAGGAATGGATAGGCAGACAAATCCAGGTACAGATAGACGCGTGGGAATACAAACAGGCAGGCAGACAAATGCAATTACAGTAACACATGGACATGGAACAAGAAGCTATGTAAGATGGCATTCTGGACAAAGCCAACAGATAACAGTTCTCTAGGACAAATGCTCGAGACAACCATACAACCCAACGCTAAACGAACTTGCTCAAATTCGCAAGAGAATACTCACTCGGCTGCGCAAGAACTCAGCAATCTGCGCACGCACAAAGTAGGCCGCCGCGGATGGTGAGAGATCGTAGCCGTGGCGCATCCGGTAGAGCTTCAGATTCTTCTCCAAGTACTCGCCAAACTGCTCCGTATCACCCGTCTCGCCGTTAGTCAGCAGCAGCAGCTTCTCGCCCAGCCGATAGGTCTTGTCCGTGTCTGAAATGGGCAAAACAGACACGTATTTAATCGCGGCTGCGTATTTAGCAGGAAAACCAGACACCGTCAACATCACGCCATCACATGGCAACTGGACTTGGATGTGAGGAGTGAAAAGATGCCCCACCCCGCACAATGTCTCTAGCCTATTACAAGATCCTGGCGAGCGGGGATGAGTTTGTGCAGAGGGTCCTCGAACTGCAGAACCGCATTGAACCGGCGCTCCGGGCGGAGAACTATGCGGCTACGAAGATCCAGGCCGCTTGGCGGCGCCACAAGACATGGCGGCTGATTAAGCACTGGCAGGAGGCCGCCCGCACCATCCATCGCTTCTGGAAAGGTTTCCTGGCGCGCCGCAGGGTCCGGCAGATGCGGGCGCGGCAGGAGGAGCTGCGAAGATTGGCCGCCATCAACCGCAGCGCGACCATCATCCAGTCTACGTGGCGCGGCTATCAGACCCGGAAGAATGTGCTGGATTTTCACCAGCGAAAACGGAAACTCCAAGTGAGCGATATCTCACATTGGTGCAGTATTTAGCATTAAACTGAATTTTTAGAAATTACTAGTTAACGAGGAAACAGACACAAAATGAACAGGAGAAAAAAAACACAGCCAATCAACGAATCAAGCAACAGAGCCAATCAACCAATCAATCAACACAACCAATTAACGATACAATTAATACAGCCAATCAACAAATCAATCAATACAGCCAATCAATCGAGACAGCCAATCAATCAATACAGTCAATCAACGAATCAATTGACACAGCCAATCAACACAACCAATCAACGAATCAATCAACACAGCCAATCAACGATTCAATTAATACAGCCAATCAACGAATCAATCAACACTCCAAAACAATCTTCGAAAATGAATTTTCCCGCGAAAAATGAACTTACTCAGAAATATTTTAAGGAGACGTGGATTGTTATAGGCTATTTGCGCTGTGAATGATAGAGTTCGAGGGGAAATTCGTGCAGACTACGAACGCCAGCAGTTTGAAGTCATGACCGAGATGCAACAAAATCTCCTGCTCCTCGCTGAACGCCAGCTCGATCGGATGCACTGCCAAGTCAGCACGAAAGCCCATCTTGGGGTCCACGCAAAGAACCGCCGACTGGAGGAGGCCATCAAGAAGCAGAGCAGGCGGACACTCCGGTATGATCCGAAAACGCTGGAAGCCCTTCGACCGCCTCGACCGATTTTCACGCCGCGCAGCATCAAAATTGAGCACTAAATCTAGATTCACCCCCACAGCCTTCTTGGCAAAATGAAATTTTGATAAATTTACTGTAAAGGAGAAAAAAAGGCCTAGAATCGCTGTTGGTTCACTTTGTTAATCAATCAATCGATCAATCAATCAATTAATCAATCAGTCAGTCAATCAATCAACAATTAAAACCGATTGACACGTATATAAATTACAATGATGTCTCCAAATCCTCAATCTAAAGAGTTTGCTAATGCAACGTCAGAATAGGTGAATAACAAACTAGATCATATAATAATGCACGAGCAAGCAAATAACAGCTAAAACAAACCGTGGGAAACCGCGAGATCATAATAATGACAAAAACGTCCAATCAAGTCAATCAAGCACTAGAACCGATAGTAAAGAGAACTAACCGCAATACACCAATCAACGATTGGACAGTCATTGGATTTTAATTTCTTGTCACAATCAAGCCGATCTATCAATCAATGCACTGCATTAAGGTCGAAGACCGGGCAGGGAAAACTGTCAATTTTGGAAGCTGAAAATTGTCTAACTGGGCGTCCAGAGTTTCGTTTGAATTTTTCCTGCCTGAATAAGCGATCTCGGGGAGACGAAATGGAGAAAAGGAAAGCCGAAATTCATTTTAATGCTTCGTTATCCTGGAGAAGTGCGCTTATCCTTCATCGATTGAACTGTCCCCACTCCGCATGAAACCGATCCCGATTCGAATTTCCTCCTCATCATTTCCACGTTCAAAGGTAGATTCTACGGGGGTTCATCTGGGGAAGGAGCATTTCCGCCTACATACCTTGGTGGAGCGCGATGATGCTGAAAGCAGTGACGGTGTCCGCGGCAACCAACACAAAATCCTTGAACTGAATCCCGAAAAGGCATTCACCCATGATGAAATGATTCCAAGGGATTTCCTAATGAACAATCGAGCCCGAAAACTCCGCAAAAGAAAGATGGAAACGAGCGTGACGACACAGCAAAAAAAAATTGTGGCTCTTGGAAATGGAAATTGAAAATAAACCGAGCTCGTCTGTTGTGCGTCGTTTATTTTGCCCGTTCGGATAAGAGCTAAATAAAGCCCCTCATCGGGGGATCGATTCCGGATCGAAAAAACCGCTGTCTCACTGGGAAAACGTAAACTGTGGCAAATGAAGTGCTTTCCCTTATTAAAATCCATGATAATAGAACGGCAATTACCGAGGAGAGTGCCTAATGCAGCAACAGTCAGCATTATTTTCCCTGCAGTTCTTCAATTCTGCACAACATTAACTTGGCTTCTTCTTTTTCCTTCTCCACGAATTTGAATTCTGTCCCCATCGTTTGAAACGCAATCCGGAAAACGATGGCCAAGCGTTACGATATCAATTCAGCGCTGCTACGGGATCTGCCCTTGATCAACGGCAGCCATTCCTCCGCGGTGGGACAACCAAAGGCTCACACTCAGTGAGTGCTGATCTACTCCACTTCGATTTTCAATTCGATTTTAGGATTGTTTGTTACACGGGATTTGATTTCGGTAGGTCGCCCAGTGTGTCGGGCACGGCGGTGATCGGAGTGGCCTTTAAGGGTGGCATCGTCCTCGCCGCTGACACGGTCGGTTCTTACGGCACGCTCTGCAAGCTGCGCACCATCCCGCGGCTGCTGCGGGTGAACAAGTCCACCGTGCTGGCGATGTCGGGGGATTATGCGGATTTCCAGTACATCGAGCAGTTGATCGCCAAGAAAACGTGAGTTTTTCCCCATGGATATGATATAACACAGTGCATGCGGCGCGGTTGGTTGATTGATCAATTGGCTTGATTGGGCTAACGTGTGATTGTTTCATTGCGGTTAATGGTTGATTGATCGATTGGCTTGGTTGAGCTGAAGTGCGATTGTTTCATTGCGGTTGGTGGTTGATTGATCGATTGACTTGATTGAGCTAACGTGTAATTGCTTGATTGCGGTTAATGGTTGATTGACTGTTGAATGCACGGACTGTGAGGATAGTTTTCCCCGGATTTATGGAATATAAGGTCAAACGAATGTGTTTTGAATTTTAAATGCTGTATAATAATATCCAGTGATATTTAGTTTCGGATAAGTGCTGCACTAGAAATGGCTATAAGTTTTGTCGCGCTCGGCAGTGGTTCACAATATCGAAGATGCTACTGTCGTCTGCTGCTTGATTGGTTACTTGATTGGTGATGCTCTTGATTGTTTTGGTCGTCCTTCTTTTGACTCAATGACCGTTCCCCATGTTGACTTTTGGTTGATTTCGTCCGATTTCTGATTTTTGCAGTATGCAAGATTTTTGCTCGGACGACGGCTACGAATGGACCCCGAAATCTCTGCATAGCTGGTTGACCCGCATCCTGTACAATGCGTAAGTTGTTTATTTCGCTCTACGTCTTGGCGTAACTTGACTTGCCAGACAAATTACTCCCGCAACAGTCGCTCCAAACTTGATCCCATGTGGACAGACACACTGACTGACAGTCAAGCAGACAGCCAGCCAGCCAGCCAGACAGACAGACAGACAGACAGACAGACAGACATGCTGACATGTATCTTTCTCTCTACGTCTTTTCGCAATTTGGCGTGACGGACGAACTACTCTCCTACAGGCGCTCGAAGTTCGATCCCTTGTGGAACAGCTATGTCGTCGGTGGCTTGGAAGACGGCGTCCCGTATCTCGGTGGGCTCACTATGCTCGGCATCAGCTACACCGCTCCGTACATGGCCACCGGTTTTGGACGTTTTATTGCCCAGGTATGCTCGGTTCTTCTGCTGTTTTTTTTCACGTGGATATTATTATTTGTCTCTTTTTTTGTTAGCCCTTCCTCGCTGATCAACTCGAGAAGAACCCGGAGATGGACGAGGTAGCCGCGCGGGAAGTTGCCATCCACTCACTGCGTCTGCTCTACTACCGCAATAGGGAGTCCAGCAACAAGGTTTGTGTTTTGTCAACTGGCGTTTCTTGCAAGGAAGGTGTCCTTCAATCTCGGTTTCGTCCTTACTGCAGTATCAGTTGACGGTGGTGACCAAGGATGGATCTGTCCTGGAGCCCATCAAGGAGTTTGAGGGTGTCTGGGACACTGCTCTCATGATCCGCGGCTACGACTAAACTGCATCCATACCCCGCAATTATGTGCAGACATGTTGGAAAATTTTGGGTTGTATATGTAGAACGCCCTCTCCGCTTTTGATGGCTGTAACTTTCTTTAATAAAAGGGACCTGTTCAGAGTCCTTCACGACGAGCATGCTCGACCGTTGCAGCACAACATACCGGTATGAGGCAGAGTCTGTATTTCGGCTCACCCTCCAGTTGGTCCATAAATCGACTCACTCATGCATTTCTCTTTGATGGCAGGTGCTTGATTGTTTGATTTCTATACGTGATATAGCATATTGGGATATAGTACAGCAAATCAAACAATCAAGCACCTGCCATCAAAGAGAAACCCATGAGTGAGCCGATTTACGGACTAATTGGAGTGTGAGCTGAAATACAAACTTTGCTTCATACGCTTTTCACGCACACTTCACTAGTCCTCTTTGCAGCAAACGAAACAGATACCATCAGGAGATAACCTCATTTACTTGGGCAAGAACGGATTTTTCCTCCCGATCGGAGTTTGTGTTAGGACCCAAGGCTTGATTGATTTATTAGCAACGTTTCCGAAGTTTCGAGTTTTCTGATCCAATCACTGTGAAAAAGTGTGATTTCTAAGATTTTTGACATCCTTCCACTCCAAATTTGATTTGGAATCGATTGACATCAGCAGGGTCATTTTCAGAGCCAATCCATCAACCAATCAGTGCCTAGTGCAATAACCGGCCAATCAATCAACCAATCAGCGCCTAGCGCAACAACTGACCAATCAACCAATCAGCGCCAAGCGCAATAACCAGCCAACCAATCAACCAATCAGTGCGTAGTGCATTAACTGACCAATCAATCAACCAATCAGCGCCTATCGCAACAATTGGCCTATCGCTACAACTGACCAATCAATCAACCAATCAGCGCCAAGCGCAATAACCGGCCAATCAATCAATCAGCGCAATAACCGGACAGTGAACGGGATTATGTCATTTCATTCTCTCGGTCTGCCGTATTCCGCTGCAACAACACCGAACGCTCAAAGACATTCCCGCAATATCGGTTTCCGATAAAGAGAGAGCAGTATGCTAAATTGCTTAAAACTGCTTTGATAAAAGGTTATGCGATTTAGCCAGGCGATTTATCGAGTCGTCAGATTCCCCCATCCGGCGCACTTCCCCGCAGATGGCGTAGCCCTTGATGCTGCCAGTTGCCTTTCCTTCATTGTCCAGCTAAAACAAGAGGAGAACCATACAGTGTTGTTTAAATATATTTTAAGTAGCTCAAAATGAGGCATTTTCGTTTTTAAATGGAATTTTTTATTTTATTTTCTAAAGTCTCAAAAGTAAAAGTCGATATTTAAAAGCATATTTTTTAATTTAAAATCACAAATTTCACTTCAAGTAATGAGTCTCTGAAGAAATTAAACTAAAAGTTTGTTAGGACTTAAAAAAATCATACAATGATAATTTGGTTTGGTTATTGCAAGGGAATGACATCAATCAACGGTCAAACGATTTCAATTGAATTGATCAATCAATCAGCAAATCAACCAGTTGATCAACGTGTGAAGTGAAGACTTGCCGCTTCTGTGTAAACAAATTGACTTTCATGTCAACGTAATCAATCAATCGGATAATTTGCACTGACTTTCACTAAAGAACTATAATCACTCGATAAATATATGTACGGAAGAAGCAATGACAGATCCAATCAAAGTCTAACCAGAAATGAAGTGCACTTAACAAATCAACCGATCAATCAACCAATCACTCAATCAACCGATTAATCACTCAATCAATTAATCAACCAATCAATCAACTCAGTAAATTTCTTTCGCAGCTCACCTCGACGAGGTTGATTTGGACGGCGGCATGGTCCTTGGAGGCGATAATCCGATTGGTGGAAGAGCTGCAAACACATCCGAAACAAATCCACTCATCCACTGCCAGCCTCTATGGGAAGGATGAAGCAGCCAAAAGCACACTCACCACTTCCTCGGGATGTACAAATCGACATTTTCTCCGGCGTCGTTCTGCATCTTGACGGCTTGTATTTCGCACGTGTGGGATCGACAGGAACCTGTAGCGGCGAATCCGAAAATCAATTCAACGACGATCGCAAAAATCGCATGGGACACGGCGCGCACTTACGGAATGGCAGGAGAAAACGCTGGCGACCTCGCTGTGGAAATGATGGAGGAAATTGTTTTGGGCTCTCCGCGCATGTGTGGGTAAATTGGGGCGGCGCTACAGCGTTCAATTCCTGTGAACTGAATCGATCCGAAACGTTCCAGCGAATCGTAAATTTTCTATAAACCACTAGACCAATCACCCTTATCGAGACACCTTGATTCGCTCATCCAGTCTACGTACTCTTCCACAGATGGTAATTTTGAGCTTCACCGATTTCACCAGTAAGAGCAGCGTAAGTCATAGGGACAGATCCGACCAAGGTTTTGAGGCTGCCAGGTAAATAGGAGACTGTTATTGACGCTCACGGAGTTTGATGCATTTTTGGCCTGACTGCGTGTGCGTTTCTTGTGTTGCAGCTTTTTTGACGTGTTGCATTGCGGCCTCAAATTTGTGCACGGCGAGTTTTTCAGGTCTCCATTTTCTTCCCCCATTTTAGGCACATTTCCCCTTTTTTGTCCACCATCACAATGGCTGAGGAACATGACGACCTGGATGAGCACTTCGAGTCGGGCGATGCCGGCGCGTCGACCACCTACCCGATGCAGTGCAGCGCGCTGCGCAAAAACGGCTTCGTGATGCTGAAGGGCCGTCCGTGTAAGATTGTGGAGATGTCGACCTCCAAGACCGGCAAGCACGGTCATGCCAAGGTCAGCCGTTCCCTGCCGCACCGGATGTTTTCCGGTAGGCCTTACCGTGGGCTACTTTTCAGGTGCACTTGGTCGGGCTGGACATCTTCACCCAGAGGAAATACGACGATCTGTGCCCGTCGACCCACAATATGGACGTCCCCAACGTCAAGCGTGTTGATTATGTGGTTAGATTCTTACTTCTTTATTTCTTTGGTGTGAGACGCTTCTTGTAGGGTAATTGACGATCGAGTCTTTTTGTTGGTGTAGTTGGTGAACGTTCAGGATGACGGGTTCTTGTCGTTGATGTCGGACGACGGGGACATGCGAGAGGACCTCAAGCTGCCCGAAGGAGAGCTCGGTCAGAAGATTAAAGAGCAGCATGATGCGGGGGTGGAGTTGTTGGTAGGTGGATTTTAGCTTTTGTTGTTGATTTTCAAGAGGGTTTATTGCTCCAATCTACAGGAAAATTGCGTTTCAGTGAGTGCTCTATGTTTTTGTCGATTACGGAAGTGATCGATTGATTGATTGTTTGTTGTTAAATATTGAATATTTAACCTGATTGATTGATTCTGTTTATTACCAGATCAGATCATTGCTTGTGTTAGGAATTGCCAGTTCCTGATCTGGCGAGAAAACGTTGAGCGTTATTTACAGTTGCGAATTTCACGAAATTGCTTGGAGATTTCAGTTTGTTTGTTCGATTGATTGATTGATTGCGTTGATTCGATCGATTGATTGATTGATTGCGTTATCTAAATGACGTTTTCTCTCCCTCAGTGCACCGTGTTGAAGGCGTGCGGTGAAGAATGTGTCATTACTTGGAAACCCAATGCCAATGCCGATAAGTAAGCCAGGAGGATTGGGGAGGGCCGTTTATATTACTGCTTCACACGCGGAGGAGACTCGCTGTTTCGCGCGGCGATCGCTCGATCGGCTCACAGGCGTCACCTTGTTTTTCATTCTTCTGTTCTGTCTGGGTTACTTCTTCTAACGAGAAAAAAGTTTTCGATTCCAAATGGGAGCTATGTTTTGTTGGCCTTAGCGCGAGGAGGGCTCGACTTTGGTAATATTTTTCCACACCCTGTATGAATGTTTCAAATCTCGTCGTCTTCTATCGTCGAAAGAACACAACAAAGTCCTGCAAGGAAGTGCTGGCGTTTTCACGGGCTTCATCGCCGATCGATCCTTCCTATCTTGCTGCTGAGGCCCAATAGCCGCATTTCGACTTCCTTAGAGGTTGACCAAATGGCTTTTGTTCACCACTCTAGCGTACTTCTGACGATTCCACTGAACAGTA
The DNA here is from genome assembly GCA_001579985.1 of Hypsibius dujardini. Taxonomy (NCBI): domain Eukaryota; kingdom Metazoa; phylum Tardigrada; class Eutardigrada; order Parachela; family Hypsibiidae; genus Hypsibius; species Hypsibius dujardini. Next base: position 6,064 of record LRSR01009315.1, on the reverse strand, counting down.
CAATTCCAATTCCAGTGGGAATTTCGCAGTTTAGGAATTGGAGTCAGTGATGTGTTCCATCGCATTCCAATTCCATGAGAAATCGCTGTAATGTGTAATTACACACTTGGCCATAACGCTAGTGGTTTCGTGTTAGATTTTTTCCAGCGGCTCCTGGAGCAGAATAGGCGCTTGTTGAACGCCTACGGTGCAACGGAAATTAGGGCACTTCTAGATTCCAATTGGAATCCATCAAACGAGTATTTTCTACCAATCACTCAATCGACGGTAAAGAGACCGCTCAAGTGGCCACGCGTGCATACAATTCCACAGCCACGGAACTTCTGTTCTAACAATTCCACATTTCCAGTGGAAATTAATTTTTTTCTACCAATCAATCAATCGTCCATAAACTGAGGGCATAAATTTATTAATTGTTTTGTTTCTGTTTTCTTTATCATTTTGCTTGATTTATCTCCCCCCCCCCCCCCCAGTTCAACGGAGATCCCAAGTCGGGCAGCCATGGCAGGGACTAGTGCAGCCAAGCAGCTGGGTGTGAAACGCACACCGCTGAATGAGAATGATGCAAAAACTCTGCTCGCTTCCAGCTCGAAAACGTCTGCCACGGAAGTGGACCTCCATCCCGTCGTGCTCCTTCACATCGCCGACCATCACCATCGTAATGTCGCCCAACACGGCGGACGGTCCCAAGGTGTGGGGATAAATCGATCAGCCTGAACGCCGGAGTGTCATTTTTGGTATCAGCGCGTGTTTTCTCCCCTTTTCAGTCTTTGGAGCTCTTTTGGGACGACAGGATGGACCGAAGGCGGAAATATGCTTTGCTTTTGAAATTCTCGTAAAGTCGGAGGGCGGTCGAAATGTCCTGGACAAGGCGTACTGGCTGGAGAAGGAAGAGCAGTGTAAGATCGGCATGAAATGCAACCTAGTCGATTGATTGATTGATTGTTTGTTTGATTGATCGATTATTAGATTCTTTAATTGGTCGATCGATTGATTGATTGATTGACTGTTCGATAAATTGACTGTTTGATTGATTGATTGACGACTTTTATTGGCTGTCTCGTTCTGTCTTTGAAGTGGTCGATTACTGTGATCGGGTGATGGCCATTGAGCCGTACTAGCCCTAATGATGAATTATACTACTTTGGGAGGTCAGCCGACAAACTAATTATTTGAACTTATTTCTTTCGAGTTGTTCAACGTTTGTGCCTGATCAGCTGCCTCTGGATGTGTGTGATTGATTGATGAATTGGCTTGTGTTTGCAGTCAAGCAAATTCTCCCTGGACTGGACTACATTGGATGGTACACGGTTTCCGATGAATTCCTGACCATGCAAGACTTAGACATGCAGAACCAGGTATGTTCGGTGTTGTATCGTTTGTGGACGACGAAATGACTTGTGTTGAAACCAATCGATACTACGAGTGAGTTTTAGAGTCTTTGCAGTGAATATGAATACACATACTACATACTACCATGATACTGCTGTACTAGACCTCGGTCTCAGTAATTGAATCTTACTGCAAAACAAGATTATTTTATATTTGACTGGGATACTGTATGCCTGTGTGGTTACGTGGTCTGTCTATTTGTCTGTCTGTCTGTCTGCCTGCCTGCCTGCCTGTCTGTCTGTCTGCTTGTCTGTCTGCCTGGCTGTCTGCTTGTCTGTCTGCCTATCTCTTTGTCTGCCTGGCTGTCTGTCTGTCTGTCTGTCTGTCTGTCTGCTTGTCTGTCTGTCTGTCTGTCTTTGTTTTCTTTCTTTGCTCCATTCTCGTGCTTTCCTTTTTAGATGTGGGAAGTATCGCAGAATCCGTTTCTCCTCAAGGCACGAGGCAACAAGCCAGACTCATTCCCCGTCGATCTCTTTGAGTCAGTCATTGAATTTGAATCCGGCGCTGTAAGTCCGAAATTCCCCCCCCCCCGCCTGCTGCCAGATTCGGTATTTGCTGTACATCCTTACGCTCGTGTTTTCTTAGCCGAAAGTGAAATTCATCCCGCTGACCTACAACATTGTGTTCGAGCAAGCCGAGCAGATCGGCGTCCACCACATCGCCACCAAGGCGGACGCGGAGAGCGCGGAGTCGGCCGTCGCGGAGACCGAATACCAAATCAGCATGCGGACCATGTCGAGCGCCATCCGGATGCTCCAGGAACGGCTGGTGATGATCTGCAAGTACCTGTCGGACGTGGACGCCGGTGTGATGCCGCCGGATGAGGCTGTGCTGGTGGAGATGAAGCGAATCGTCGACATGCTGGAGCATCTGCAGAGCGACGAGCAGACGGAGAAGTTGAATATCGTACGCACACATTGCAGTCCGAGTAAATTCGGTGCCAATTGTCTGTGTTTTTTTTCTCGTTCAGCTGAAACTTCAGGCTGTGATGACTGCCTCGGTGGGAAACTACGCGCAGAGTGTGGAATCCCTGCTGGACTTTGTGCGGAAGAGCGTGCTGCTGGTGGATCGACGCGGCCATCAGAAGGGCTTCTCACGGATGATGATGGGCTCGGGCTTTGGCCGTGGCGGGATGATGGGCGGAGGCGGAGGCGGAGGCGGAGGCGGCGGTAGTCAACGAATGACCAAACTTATCAAACCTTCCACCACTCGGCAGCGGGCTGGTCGCTTCTTCGGAATGGGCGGGGGAAGCAGCAACAGCAACAAGAGTTTTGACGCGGATGAGAGCAAGGGCAGCGGCAGCCAAAACAGCGAGAACATGTCACCGTGAGGCACTTGCAGCGACCGATCTGAATTACCGATTTCGGGTGCTGGCTTTTTTTTATCTCGTCAAGATTCTTTTAACTCCCGCCTCCTATCTGCACTGAAACGGGGTTTTCCCTCTCGAAATGAATAAATGGAAAGAGGAATGATACTGCAGCTGGCGGAGAAACTTGCTACGGTTCGCCAGGCGTTGATTGATTTAGTGTAGTATGTGCAAAATGAAAAGCATTGATTGATGGTTTGGCCAGTCAAGTGCAATGTTTCAGTTTGATCAATCAATCAACTGTTCGCTTATCAATGTTCGATTCAGTCAATCAACCAAGCAATGAACCGTTTTTCGCCAATCTGGCAACATTACGTGTCTTGTGGCACAAAATCAATTAAGCTTTTCGCGTACTACACCAAATCAATCAACGGCTGGCGAAACGTAGCAAATTCTCCGCCAGGCAGACAATAAATAAGGAACAGATATACAGACAGAAAAGACAGACAGAGTGTCTTTATCTTTGTATGACCGTGCCTCTCCATCTCTCTGTCTGTCTCTCTGCATGTCTGCCTGTCTGTTTGTCTGTCTGTTTGTCTGTCTGATTATCTGTTTGTCTGTCTGTCTGTCTGTCTGTCTGTTTGATTGTCTGTCTGTCTGTCTGTCTGTCTGTCTGTCTGTCTGTCTGTCTGTCTGTCTGTCTCTCCGTCTGTTTGATCAAGTCGCAACCTTACTTGTCTGGAAAACAAATTCCACTATATTGCACTATATATATTTCATTAACACATCCGGTTTTCTGCTTCCAGCACATAGTGAAAAAACTGCCCACTCCCTCAGCGGAAGTCCTCCGAGTTGAACATGCCCCGCGCCCGTCGCAGGATCGAGTCCTTGCTCGCGTCATACGGATGGTCCTTGGACGGGACCTCCAGCACCGTCGGGATGGTCTGTTTGTACGCGTCGATCGCGTACCGAATCGTCTCCGCGATATTCTGCAGGATCAAGACGATCCCGATGTCGTCGCGGCGGGTGAAGGCCTTGAAGGCCTCCTCCGTCTCCGCAACCGGAGTGTCCTTCGCGACGATAAAGTAATTGGCCTGCTTCGCCCGATTCAGCTCGCCCACTCCGCCGAGGATGAATCCCACGCACGTGTCCTCGTCCCCGATCACCGCGATCAATCTCCCGCGATTGGCTCCGGTCTCGACGACCTTCGAATAGCGTTTAAAGATATTTAAATGTATTTCAAGTCAATCAAAATGACATCTTTCCCTTCCTACCTTGTAGGAATCGCCGCCGCCGGTTGTCGTTTTCTGCGAACGTGGCTCCTTATTTTCGCTGGCCATTGTGTCAAATGTTCTTTAGAAAGAAGCTCAAGAGATTCTGAAAAGTCAATTTTGTTTTTATTTAAAAATCAGGTCTTGCATAGTGGGAACAAATTGCGGTAGGCGATGTCGGTCGCGGACTCACGTGACTGTGATGTGTTGGTTTTTACTATAGACTTCGTTTTACGCCGGCTTGGGCGGTATAGGTCGCTCGTTGCGGTGCGGTTGTGGGCGCGTTTTATCACCGACCGGTTTTGAATTACGAATAACACACATCACCTGTATACGATCGAAAAAAGTGCAGTCATAAGGTATTACGACTGCGCTATGGCGCGAGCAAAGCAAACAGTGAATTTTTGAGCGATTGGCGCGACGACGGAACATGGCTTCCACGTCTGTCTGTCTGTCTGTCTGTCTGTCTGTCTGTCTGTCTGTCTGTCTGTCTGTCTGTCTGTCTGTCTGCTCATTTGTCTGTTTGTCTGTCTGTCTGCTGCGTTCGGTTTTATCAATGGGCGTAGCTAAGTTACAGCCAGCGACAGACTTTCTACATGGGCAGAAAATGAAAACACTTCGTAATGTACTCAGACGGTGGACGCGGCCTCCCGTCCGACTACGGCTCCTTCCTTCGTGAAAAGCGTTCTCAGGCAAGAGCCGCCAAGCAAGTCACTAAATCACTTCCTGCACCGTCTGTATCGGCGCTCGTCGTCGACAATTCCGACAACAACGGCGTGCCATGGCGCCCTCCCGGTCCGAGCTTCACAGACAGCCTGCAGTTGAGTCTCGGCCGACGAGTCGTAGAAAACGGCGAGCTGACCGTCAAGGTACTCCAGCTTGAGAATCACGTAGCTGCACAGTCTTCGGACTATCGGAGGAAATGCAACGAGATCGCCGTCCTGGAAACGACACATCAGTTCGAACTGGCGCAGTCACGAGCGCAAGCGGAGGACCTCAGACATTCACTCGACGAGGCGAAACGGCAAGTTTGTCTGCTTCAAAGTAAAATGTCTGTGCCCGATGAAGAGGTCCCGCGAATGGCAGTCAAGATAAGCGAGCTCGAAGAACTATGCAGCTCTGTTAGAGCTGAATTGCGTCGGGTGCAGGAAGAGAGTGATACACGGCTGCAAAGCCAGGCAGCTGAGTTTGAACAGGAGTTGGAGGACGTGCGATGTGCAGGAAGAGGTGCTGCTAGTTTTCGGGAGGAGCAGTTGGTTGACACCGATTTCGCGAATGATATTGCAGCTCTCCAGGAAGAGCGGAATCAGTTGCATGGCAGTCTGGAGTGTGTGAAAGCTCAACTTGAGAACCTTCGCCATCATAGGAAGCAGTGTAAGAAACGTGAGCATGATAACCAAAAAATTAGCATCCCAGGCTTCCAGACAGACAGAGAGACAGAGAGACAAAGAGACAGACGGGCAGACAGCCAGACAGACAGACAGACAGCCAGACAGACAGACAAATAGACAGACATGCAGGCAGATAGGCAAATAGACGGACAGACAGACACACTTAGACTCTCTTTCTAGTGCATGACAGTAAGCTGGATGATAGGTGAAGCCAGAGAGATCCAAAACAGCCAACAACTCGAGGACCTGAAAAAGTCGCTGGATTTAGCAGAATACGAAAAAAACAAATTGATCAAGCTTAATATTGATTCCTTGACCGAACTGCGTAACAAGCTGTCGACCTCTATGGACGACGTGCAGTTGTGGCGGCGAACTGCGGACAACCTGACCGATGAAAAAAAACGTCTGCAAACAGATTTGATGAATTTAGTGATTAAACACGAGCGAGAAACCCAATCATGGGAAGAAAAGCTCGCAGAAATAGCAGACCGGAGCGCTTCAACCGCAAACGAAACGCTCAACGACATGGAACGTAAGCTCCGAGACTCAGAACTCAAACGCAATCAGTTGGCGAAAGATTTCGCAGACCAGGCAGACAGAAGCAGGAACTATCAAGACTTAGTGCAGGTTAGAGGGTGCCATCATAGTCTATACTTACTGCTTGCTTGTATTTGTCTGTCTGCCTGTCTGCCTGTCTGCCTGTC
>LRSR01009314.1:0-17386 GCA_001579985.1 Hypsibius dujardini | reverse complement strand
AAGCAGACAGATACAGACAGACACGCACCAGACACGTGGTCTGAAGCCTTCTCCTATTTTGACACTCAGGCAGTCCAAAATGAGCGACATTTTTACTTTTTAGAGTATGTCCATCAGCAACAGAAAGAGAGACAGAATTCTCACATTGAAATCTAAGAAGATTAGGACAGAAATTTAGTACATTTATGTGAGAGGGAAAAAATATCGCGAAATAGCCTGTCTTCTCCATCTGTAAGAAAATAAACGGCTTCCCAACAGTCTACACTTAAACGTAAAATGCGAACTAGGTCCTGCTTAGTTGGAGGAGCTAAGCAGGAGACGACGACGCCGCAGCCGAAAGGCCCAACAAAGAAAATAACAAAAATTGCGACATCAAAAGAAATACACACAAAGATCGCGCGTACAATTAAACCAGGAGGAAGAAAGTCCTGCGCTGAAAATCCTTCTCGCAGGATGAGAGAGCCTCTTGTCGAGAAAGACTCGCCAAGGCAAAGTCAGACAGAATCGCCAAGGCAAAGTCAGACAGACTCGCCAAGGCAAAGTCAGACAGACTCGCCAAGGCAAATTCAGACAAACTCGCCAAGGCAAGGTCAGACAGACTCGCCAAGGCAAAGTCAGACAGACTCGCCAAGGCAAAGTCAGACAGACTCGCCAAGGCAAATTCAGACAGACTCGCCAAGGCAAAATCAGACAGACTCGCCAAGGCAAATTCAGACAGACTCGCCAAGGCAAAGTCAGACAGACTCGCCAAGGCAAATTCAGACAGACATTCCTTATTCCGAAGATGTGCGGGTCTTCTTCGGGCTCTTCTTGTGACTCTTCTTCACCTTTCCGTCGCTCTTCTCTTTGACCTTCTCCGACTGGCTTTCCACTGAAAAACACAGGGAAATAAGCACGATTAAGGCAGTCCGGGGCCGAGGGAGGAGAGTCAATTCGACTACAGCAGTCGGAACACGAAAACCTCAGGCATGACATCACGGTAAGCCAAAATAAACAGACAAGTTGAAGCCGAACTGACAGGAAAACGAATCAGAAGTCAAATCAACAGTCAGTGAAACTCTCAGACAGAAACTGGAAAAGTAAACAGACAGATCAAACGAGCAGACAGGCAAACGGGGGCTTGATTGATTGATTCACCGGCAAGTTTTCGAAGTTGCAAATGTTTTTCATCAAATCACTGGAAAACGTTTGGTTCCAAGATTTCTCACACACTTCCACTCCAAATTCGAGTTGGAATCGATTGACATCAGCAGCATCATATTTGGATGCTAGGGGGCGGAGCTATGGATCATTTCTTCAATCTTACTCGGATTGATTGAAATGTAGATTGAAACTAGCGCATAGCTCCGCCCCCTGACACCCAAAAAGGTTCTGCTGTTGAAAATTGATTCCAAATCCAATTCGGAGTGGAAGGGCGTCAAAATTCTTGGAATCAAACGTTTTACAGCGATTTGGTGCAGAAAAATTGAAAGGTCGGAAACGTTGCTGATGAATCGAATCAAATCAATCAAGCCCTGAGCAATAGCATAAAATTACGCGGGAATATATTTCGAAACCGCGGATGTGATTTCCAGTCAGAGATCCCAATGTAAAACATGATATACAGAGAGGTTTTTGTGAGAGAGGAAAAACCCATTCCGATCGGGAGGGAAAATTGCCCTTCTTCTGCCAGACAGATAGGCAGTCAGGCAGTCAGACAGACAGATAGGCAGTCAGGCAGTCAGACAGACAGGCAGACAGACAGACAGGCAGGCAGTCAGACAGACAATCAGACAGACAAACAATCAGACAGACAGACAGACAAACAGACAGACAGACAGACAAGCAAATGGATAGCCAGAGATCAACAACTGACTAAGAAGGCAAGTACTGCCTTCAGACAATGTGTACCAAGCAACTGGCACATCCACAGACATCCAGTGAAATTGGAAAGGCAATCAGATAAGATGAGCAGCAGAGAGGAAAACTAACAAACAAAAAGATCAACAACAGCGCAGGCAGACCGTCCAGCTTTCAGACAGACAAAGTGTTGGCCCCACAGCCTACGCAGTCAAAGTCACGGATGCCTAAGCGGATCGACTTACAAAGGGACTGCTTCTGCTCTTGGCTGAGAATGGCAGTATCTGAGCTCTTCCAGTCTTTTCGCTGCTTCAACAGCGCGGGATGGACGTTGGGCATCACTCCGCCCTGGGAGATGACGACACCTTCGCAGAAGCGGTTCAGCTCTGTAGTGTGACAAGCAATCAAACTCATATTTCACCTACGTCTGGAAAAGGGAAAATGTCTAAGCATCTCACCACAAACGATAATTACCTTCGTCGTTGCGGATGGCCAGCTGGATGTGGCGGGGGGAGATCCTACGCTTCTTGTTGTCGGTCCTGCAAATTCAAGCGAACTGATCGATTGATTGATTGATTATTCAGTCAAGCGAAGTGATTGATTGATTGATTATTCAGTCAACCGTACGAACTGATTGATTGATTGATTGATTATTCAGTCAAGCGAACTGATTGATTGATTAATTGATTGATTCAGTCAAGCGAACTGATTGATTGATTGATTGATTATTCAGTCAAGCGAACTGATTGATTGATTGATTCAATGACGCAGTAATGCGGGTAAATTTTACTTACGAGGCTTTTCCGGCCAACTCCAGGACTTCAGCGACCAAGTATTCAATAACGGCGGCCTGAAAATAACAATGGACGCTCAAACAAGTGGAAGCACTCGCTGACATTTCTCGCCAGGAGTTTCCACAGTACCGCGTAGACTCCTGAAGCTGCACTGAGACGCTTGGAGTAATTGCCCTTTTTCAGGGCGCGGATGAATCGGGACACGGGCATCACCAGACCCGCCTTGGCCGACTTCGAGGTCTAAACACGGTAAGAAGAGCAGAAAATGAAGAAAAACAATTTTAGCACACAGTCGGCTGATTGATTTGTTGATTATTGATAAAGTGAAGCGTGCAGTGCGCATCGAACGTGTGCTTTCCGCACAGGTAAAACGTCTGCAGTGTGCAATGCGCCCCAGCAAAACAAGTTAAAATGTGCAATGCACACCAAATTCAAAAAATTCCAACAAAAATGGCGAAAAAAGTGGTATTTTTAGTAAATTCAGCATCATCCGCTAGTAAACTTAAATTTCCATTTTTCCTCTAGATTGCAATGGAAAAATAAACTTCACAAATACCAGCGTACCCGCTTTTTCTGAGCAGTTTTTCCACCGCGACCAGTCATTTTGCTGCAGGAATCCGGAAAAATATTTTACAACAACGGACAGAAGTTGCGCATATGAATGTGAAACAAAAAAAAATATCTTGGAAATTTGCAGAATATTTGCAGGTGTTGAATGGGGGGATCATACAGCGAGCAGAAGAGAGGAGAAAAACGCAGGAACGGGACGCAGAAAAAGAGCAACAGCTTCTGTACGCTCGCGATCTCAAGGGGCACTTTTATGCCCTAGGTGTGCATTCCGCCCGCCTTGCGCCGTATATTTAGACCGGTGTGTGTGTATGTGCTGCACTGAGGCGGCGCTTAGCTGTCCCTTGAGATCGCGAGCGTACGGTACTTTAGTGACGCGATTCTAAGACGTAACGCAAGCTGCGTTTTCCGTATATATGGCCCAGGTGTGCGTAGAAAACCACCTACCCACTGAAATGCGCCTGTCTTCAATCAAGCAACTCATCAACGGCCTGCATGCTTAGTCATCTTCACAAATCTTCAATCAAGAGATCAATCAACCAGAAAAAGCAGGCTCTTACGTGAGCCATCAGCGGAGGGTATCCTCTCCGATTTTCTCCGCTCTGGCAAATTCTCGCTGAGAAAAACCACGAGGCAAAGACCAGCACTCCAAAACTGTATTTTTTTGGTTTTCGGTAAAAAAAAATTCGGGCATTCTAAACAGAAACCATAATATTTGGAATAAAATGTTTATGGCATTTCAGACGGAGTGGTGGATAAACAGCCCGGGGGCGTGGCTACATTTGCGCCTTAGAATCGCGTCGCTACTGTAATTGACAAGCGGCGGTTTTCTCTATTCAAGCGAATGCTTATGCGCGTACCGTGTGAAAATACAGGCTCACGCGCCCAGCCCAGCCCAGGGATACTTCGATTCTCATTTGGCTGCTCAAGTTGCTGTGGCATATCCTCGTAGGCGCAGCACCCACCGCCGGGCCAGCCCACGCGCATTTGACCTACATTAGACGTGCACGATTCCAGCGGAATTTCCTGTTACGCTTCTTGATGAATAATTTGTGTAAATCTAAAACGAAAACGGTCACGCAAATGACGAGAAAGTTTATTTCGTTCTGTGAATGCTTCCCGTGTTCCGCTCATTGTTTTCTTCGTCTTTTCAAAGACAGCCCATCTGTAATGGGCCGGTGCCGAGAGAAGCCACACCCCTTTACTGATCAGCAAATCGTCACTCAGCACATTGGCAGTCAGCTATGTGTTGTGATTTAAGTCTGTCTGCTTCTTTTATTTATTTGAAAGGTGAAATTTGAAATATCTTAATCATTTCGGACGATTCCCAGATTCCAAGCCACAAACAAAAATCTTAAGAAAATGAGTGAGCGTATCGCTCTGGTAAGTGCAACAACTGCTTTCGTCCGCCCACACTCCGAACATCAGTCAATCAAACAATCAAGCGTATAGTTTCTTAACAAATCACCAGATTGTGAGTCCTTCAAGTGATCAATCAAGTGATCAATCGAACGGCAACGTGGTGTACGATACAACGTAACACAATATTTATGCCCGTCCTGACACTTTTGAGTGATTTATTTAATTTTTTGAATTTCTAGATCACTGGAGGCAATAAGGGAATCGGGTTTGCCATCGTGCGCGCCTTGTGCCGTCAACTGCAAGATCGGGGAATTGTTTACTTGACCGGTAAGCAGTCAATCAATCAATCCACCAATCACATGATGCAGATCACGCGGATTAATGCAAATCAACCAATCAATCAGTGCCTGACGAGGGAAAAAAGATGCTTGCAGCAATAGTGCGATCTTTTTTGTCTCTCAGCTCGTAATGAACAACTCGGTTTGGAGGCGGTGAAGACATTGCAGGGCGAGGGGCTAAACCCGCAGTTTCTGCGTTTGGACCTGGCCGATGCGAAGAGTATCGAGGCCGCCCGAGACGTCATCAGGGAGAAGCACGGAGGATTGGACATTCTTGTGAATAATGCTGCCATCGCATATAATGTGCGTCGTCCTGGGTCTCGAAAATGATTTTGTAATTAATGAATTAGGAAAAGAAAGAGGGCGCCACAGGTATAAATTGAAAGAGTGTTGTTTACAGTCTACACTTGTGGCGCCCTCTGCCACCCCACCGACTCAACCCATAGCGTTTGCCTGGTACTGTAATTTGAATACTACACAACAGATGTGGCAAAAACCTTGCGCTGACCGAATTAAGCACTTTAACTCGGGGGCGGTGTTGATCGAGTGTAATGGCTTAATTCGGTTAGGGCTCTGGAATGGGCCACCGGGTGGCAGGGCATTTTTTTATTCGGATTAAACATTTGTTTGTTGAATGTGTGCTGCAGTCCAGTTCGAAAGAACCCTTCTCCGAGCAGGCGGAAAACACCGTCGCCATCGACTTCTTCGGCACTCTCAACGTCTGTGAGATCCTCTTTCCACTACTGCGACCACATGCCAGGTTTGTACGGCGGCGGGTTTGCCTGGAATGAGCCTGTGCCCCTATCGGTAGCATTCTCGGTTGACAAAGGACGTAGAAAATGAGAGTTTATTAGACTGACAAGCGAAAATGAGAAAACAAGAAACTGAGAAACTAGAAATCCTTCTCCAGCACGATCAACATTTCTGTTTAAATAGTTCAACAAACGCGCAGTCTCAATCATAGATTACAATACAATCAGTAAGACACTATATCGTGTAATCTGACAAGGGGAAAAGGGGACAAGGAGACAGAATAGGTAGACAAACAGACTTATATAATTAATGAATACTAAATGGATGAATTGTTTAAGCTTTAAAATTTGGAAGTCACAAAAGCGGGAGAAACGGACTCTGAAGTGGGTTTGAGCGGAGCGGAGCGGAGCGGAGCGGAGCGGTAACCGCGGCTTTTTGTAGGGTGGTGAACGTCTCGAGCCGAGCGGGCGATGTGGGCAAATTGACCAATTCAGCGCTCCTGCTGCGCATTACCTCGGACGACCTATCACTGGAAGAGCTGAAGAAGACTGAGTCCGACTTTGTCTCGTAAGTTCCGTACTACAGTATTATTAATTACACTGCGTAGCAGTAGCTCAAGGAGATGCTTAGGAAATTAGTCAGACAGGCAAGAAAGGTAAACAGAATCAAAACCGGAAGACGAGGATCAGATCTTCTGACAGACAATCAGTTTTGAGAGACAAGTTATCGCCTGCAAAGACAGTCAATACAGTGCTAGTGTCCTCTAGACATACAGTCCTTGATGCATGGACTGGTTTGTGCGATCCATTCTCACTTCCAAATCAACCGTTCAAAAACGTTAACTGGACAACCAGGCAGATAGGCATTCGCTCAGGCTTATATATAATTAGACAAACGGACAGAGAGACACACGAAAAACAGATAGACGGGCATATAGATAGACAGTCAGACAGAGAGACAGACAAACGGACAGACAGACATTCAGACAGAGACAGACAGAGACAGACAGACAGAAACAGACAGACAGGCAGACAGACATGCAAACAGAGACAGACAGACAGACATTCAGACAGAGACAGACAGACAGACACGTAGATACAGATAGTTAGTGAGTCAGACAGAAAGACAACCAAATAGGTCCAGAGCTAGTAAGTGTTAACTATATTGCATCTATCATGTTCGATTTCATTTATAGTGCTGCGCAGCGAGGCACTCATCAAGATGTCGGTTTCCCAAATACCGCTTACGGAATGTCCAAGATTGGCGTGACCGCTTTGTCCGCCCTGCAGCAGCGAGATTTTGACAAGCTGGGAACGGACATCGTTGTCAACTCGGTAGGTATTTCACCGCCGATATTGCATTTTGAACATCAATTTCCTAACATCGACCGGTTCTATCCCGCGTCGCAGTGCTGCCCTGGCTGGGTCAACACCGACATGAGTCGCACCACGACCGGCAAGTCCATCGACGAGGGCGCCGACACGCCCGTTTATCTGGCACTCCTGCCGCCGCGTCAGGAAACCGGCGGGGACCAGGAACCGATTCCTCGGGGGAAATTCCTTTGTGAGCGCAACATCGTCGACTGGACCAAGGGATTCTCCGCTTAGACATTGTCGTCTTTACTTTAGCTAGTTCCGCGCTGGCCGTGCTACATTTTAATGGCAATTCAGTCCTCTTCAGCATCACAATGCTCTTTTGTTCAGAATTGATTTACCAGTACTCATTTTTTACTCTTATCACATTCCGAAGGTGGTTGACACTTGTCAGATGTTGCCAAAATCAAGCAATCAAGCAAAATCTCAGTCTGTGGGAATTCACTAATACAATTAGTTCGACCGTTCGTGGTCTGTGGGAATTCACTGATACAATTAGTTCGACCGTTCGTGGTTTGTGGGAATTCACTAATACAATTAGTTCGACCGTTCGTGGTCTGTGGGAATTCACTAATACTGTGCAATAGGGTGGTCTATGTTTACACCAAAAGAGGGTGTCCGACTTATCGCCAGAAGCTGTTGCAAACGCAGCGCGAACGAAGGATGTGTTGCCGTTACTGTAGCTACGCGATTCTAAGGCCCAACGCATACTGCGTTTACCGTATATATAGCTCCAGGTGTGCGTACAAAACCACCTACCCACTGAAATGCGCTTGTTTTCAATCAAGCAACTTACCAACGGCCCACATACTTAGTGATCTTCACAAATCTTCGATGAAGAGATCAATCAATCGCCCGTCGGCGGTCGAAAATGTGCGCGTGCACAATCAGGCAATTAGAGAAAAAAACCACGTGACTGTTCGGACACGAACGCGGAAAAACATCTCAAATTTTACGCGGCGTGGAATCACGCACAAGTTTAAATCTTCATTTCCACGCGGAACTACGCGGAAACTTTCCGTTCCGGCACGCGGCGCGGTGCGGAGCGGAAACTTTCCGTTCCGGCACGCAGCGCGGTGCGGAGCGGAAACTTTCCGTTCCGGCACGCGGCGCGTTGCGGAGCGGAAACTTTCCGTTCCGGCACGTGGCGCGGTGCGGAGCGGAATTTTCCGCCATTTTTCATCATACAGGCCTTAACTATAAATCCTAAGGGAGGTAGCCGTAAAGTTTCATATCTTTATAAATACCTCGAAAAATATATACAAAAAAAGGACAACGTATACTACGAAAATTAAATTAAATTTGTGCACAGTGCGAATGACGCGGAGCGGAGGCGGAAAAAATTGCCTATTTCCCACGCGGAGCGGAGGCGGAATATCCGCATCCGCTCGTCTGTGTGCACACTGCCCGCCTGTTTGCGTGCCTGTGTATGTCTGCTCGCCTTTCTGTGCGCCTATTTTTTTTTCTAAAAGAAATAGTGATTTTTCATTCCTACGTGCGCGGCGGTAACGTCGCCCGGCATTTTAGCATTCCGCGTCCTCAATGGAAAGGGAGTCCCGCCGAGGTCCCGTTCCGCTGTTGTGGCGGTTCATCTCTTGTTTGTGACGTCATTCCCACATGAAATGACTGAATGATTCTGAAAAACCGTCCAAAAAGCCAAAGAGATTTCAGTATCCGCGTTTTCTGACTGCTGATAGTTTCTATTTGTTTCAGATTTTTCAACTGATACTAGCGTCATTTATTTACCGTTTCGTCAAATCCAAAAATGTGACAGCGAACTCCAACGGTATTTGCGTACTCTGCGATTTTTAAATTGACGAATTCTTCAAGTCGACATTTCCGTCAATCAGTCAATCAATCGAACCTTTTGCTTGGACTTCTCCAGTTGATATTTCCGTCAATCAGTCAATCAATCGAACCTTTTGCTTGGACTTCTCCAGTCGACGTTTCCGTCAATCAGTCAATCAATCGAACCTTTTGCTTGGACTTCTCCAGTCGACACTTTCGTCAATCAGTCAATCAATCGAACCTTTTGCTTGGACTTCTCCAGTCGACATTTCCGTCAATCAGTCAATCAATCGAAACTTTTGCTTGGACTTCTCCAGTTGACATTTCCGTCAATCAGCCAATCAATTGAAACTTTTGCTTGGATTTTGGAAGGAATTCACTTGCAGCCGGAATATCCATGGATTTTGCCCTCCGAAATGCCCTTCCATATCCTGATTCATTGTTCTACGGTAAGTGGTATCAAGCAGCTTTCCAATTAGATATTTGTCCACCTAGTTCTGCGTTTTTAGCCCTGCCAGATGTGACGCCGAATCTGCGACGTCGCGGAGTGAGAGGCAATCTGGGACTGCATGACTTGTACGCCGAATCCGTGGCGTTCACCCGGGACGCCTTCCGGCCCACGTCGGAAAGTGGAAGCGTAGGTGTTGCTGCTGAGTAAGAAATATTTGGGGCTGAAATGATGGCGGAAATTGTTGAATTGAAAACATGCAGTCGTAATTCTTGATTTCTGGTCCGCCGTTATGCATTGATTGATTGAGTGAGTGATGCGTTGATTGATTGATTGAGTGATTGAGTGATGCCTTGATTGATTGAATAATCCGTTGTAACTAACGTTATTATATTTTTTATTGTGAATTTAATTTTAACCCAGCTCATATTTTGACGTGGAGTTCACGAATGTAATAAGTCCAGAATATAGCATGTCTAGCAAGGTTCTCCCATATTGATGAGTTCTGGGGTCGGTTGATCGTTTGATTGATGCATTGGTGGGTCCAAGGGATCGCTCGACCTATAAGGGAAGTTACCACATGATCAATTTTTTGCACGTGATCGATTTAGTGGACGGGCTTTCTCGCCGATTTAACATGTGGGTTTACGGTACATATTAATGGAGTTGTGAGATGAACTCGTTTTCTTACGTAAAGGGTGCTCTGAGTACCTTACCCGATTGGCAAAACATAAGGAGAAAAATTCGGATTATTTTTAAAAGCTTACATAGGCGTAGCTAAACAAAGTAATGCGCGAGTTTTTAAAATTACAAAACGGCTACTTTTTGAAATGGAAACAGCTGTCTTGTTGGCGTTGGAACACGCAGCTACCGTTCCAATTGGAGCCACGACCAATTGGAAGCAATTAGTCCCAGTTCCACTTTTCTGTCTATTTCCAGTGGCGTGTAGTCAGTGTAATCGTACTGCTGGAAACAAAATTCCGAGTGTTCGTTTGCGTCAAAATTCTCTGCAGTGTATGTCGCCATTTTTTCGCCTACAATCTAGTCGCGAATTCATTCAGCTCCAATTGGAGACTCCAATCACGCGACAGATTCCATTTAGTAAAGCGCTTTCTTTTTTTGTCCTCAATCTTCCTTTACTTCATAAAATTTTTGACTAAATTCTAGACAAATGTTTCAGTCGCGCTGTTTGAAATAGATCAGGAATTAGGTAAGATACGACTGTGTGTAGTTGAATTACACACCGTTTTCCCAATCACTTCAAGCTTGAGCAACTGGGTGATCCCGTCCACTACTTCCACCTCGTATTGTGTGCTAACCTCCCTGTTAAGTCGAGCGATCCCTTGGTGGGTCTTTTGTGCATTGACACTTGTTTTCTAGGGTTTGCTTCCAGCATTCTCGTTGGCCTATTCGACTCGTAAGTTTCCTATATGTGCTCGTGTGCTGTGCACGTATGCTGTTCGCGTGTGCTGTGCGCGTGTGTACTCAGCTACAGAGTGCAGTGCAGTACTAGTACAGTAATTTTTTGACCGTTCGTAAAAATGAGAACAATTTTTAAAGTAGCTAAAGCCAGATTTTAGTATAAGAAATATAAATATACCTGTTTTGCCTAATTGCTCCCAAAAAGAGCATTTATATTCTTATTTCGGAAATCTGACTTTAGCTACTTTAAAAATGCGTTCATATTTTTTTACAAGCGGTCCAAAATATACTGTACTAGTACTGCAACGCACTGTACGTATACGTAAGAACACAATCAGCACAGCACACACGCACAGCACACATGCACAGCACACACGCACACCAAACGCGCACACCAAACGCGCACACCAAACGCGCACACCAAACGCGCACAGCACGCGCACAGCATATGTTTTAGTAAGTGCTAATAGAAACTCACTTATGCCTGCTGTAGATGTATGCTTGCCACACTATTTGTTGGTCGCCGATGAGGAAGGCGTGGTCCACGTTCAACACACCCAAATGGGATCCACCCAACAGGGAGCCGTGACATGTATGTAACTCACGATCTCTGTAAGCAATAGGCTGAATTTTAGCGCTTTTCATGTTCTATGAATCTATCTGACTGACTGTCTATCTGCTTGCCTGTCTGAATACCTGGCTGTCTGTCTCTCTGCATATTTGTCTGTCTACCTGTCTGAATGGCTCGCTGTCTGTCTGCTTAATTGTCTGTCTGCCTGTCTGAATACCTGGCTGTCTGTCTGTCTGTCTGTCTGTCTGCCTATTTGTCTGTCTGTCTGTCTGTCTACCTGTCTGAATGGCTGGCTGTCGGTCTGTCTGCCTATCTGTCTGTCTACCTGTCTGAATGGCTGGCTGTCTGTCCGTCCTAATTGTCTGTCATTTGCAGTTAATTGTCTGACGGTCCCGCTGTAGTATCCGAAGAGTAACGGCGCATTTGTCTTGTAGATTGGAAAGTGCACGACCAGGCGATCTTCAGCATGAAATGTGTTCCAGACGACGCCAACGGCAATTTCGTGACTGCCTCTGGCGACCGAACCCTAAAATTGTACAGTCCTGTCGAGGACGGGGCCGAGTTGGGTTGCTTTGTCGGGCATTTTGGGAGTGTGAAGTGCTTCGATTTCCAGTGTGATAACGCAAGTAAGCATCTACTTCAGCAGTGCATGAATACCGACCGCTTTGGGAGAAGTTATTATATACAGGGGATACCGTGTTTGTTGCACTATCCATTTTTCCAGATGTTTTCGCCAGTGGTGCCCGTGATGGGCATATTTTACTGTGGGATTCTAGATCTGGAACGCGAGGTATTGATGTTGTCCATGATTGCTGTGCCTATTTGTCTGTCTGTCTGTCTGTCTGTCTGTCTGTCTGTCTGTCTGTCTGTCTGTCTGTCTGTCTGTCTGTCTGAATGCCTGTCTGTTGTCCATGATTGCTGTGCCTATTTGTCTGTCGTTCTGTCTGTCTGTCTGTCTGTCTGAATGCCTGTCTGAATGTCTGTCTGTCTAAATGTCTGTCTAAATGTCTGTCTAAATGTCTGTCTAAATGTCTGTCTGGATGTCTGTCTGGATGTCTGTCTATCTGTCTGTCTGAATGCCTGTCTGAATGTCTGTTTGAATGTCTCTCTGTCTAAATGTCTGTCTAAATGTCTATCGGTCTGTCTATGTCCCTTCTCTTCATCTTGCCTGTCTGGCTCACCTTCCGTCTTTCTGTCCCTATTGTCTGTCTTGTCACCTTGCCTGATGCCGGTCAGTGTGCACATCTGTTTGTCCGCCCTCCGTTCTGCATGAATGTTTGTCTGTTCTTTCCCAATTATATAATATAATCTCTCTCTCTCGCTGTGTCATACTGTTATGGAATCCGTAACTCAGCTGTTCTCTAGATGGCGCTCGCAACCCGGTGGGATATCTCGTGAACGCTCATAACGAAACCAAACCGCGGCAGCGCCTACACGTTCGTCGAGCGTATCGATACGCGCCGCCCAACAAATGCGTCAATCTTGAGAAATTCCACCTGGACTACGGTGTGGCCAGTCGCACGGATAAGCCGCAGAGCATTGTGGACATTGTCTTCCAAGATCAGCACACTTTCCTATCCATAGGCACCGCAGACTCGTACGTCATCCATAACATGATTTGCTCTCTTCTGTTTCCGATTTCAATACTCAATTCGATTATCACTACCAGCCTCGAATATTATCTGTCTGTCTGCCTGCCTGCCCTTTCCTGTCTGCCTGCCTGCCCTCTCCTGCCTGCATGTCTGTTTGCCTGCCTGTCTGTATGACTGTCTGTCTGTTAGTCTGTCTTCCTGCCTGTCCGCCTGCCTGCCTGCCTGTCTGCCCTCTCCTGCTTGCCTGTCTGCCCTCTCCTGCCTGCCTGCCTGTCTGTCTGTCTGTATGACTGTCTGTCTGTTACTCTGTCTTCCTGCCTGTCCGCCTGTCTGTTTGTCTGCCTGCCTGCCTGCCTGCCTGCCTGCTCTCTCCTGCCTGTCTGCCTGCCTGCCTGTCTGTATGACTGTCTGTCTGTCTGTCTGTCTGTCTGTGAGTCTGTCTGCCTAGTGCCTCTTCATCCCCAGTGCATTTTGCTGTTTTACCCAGTTAGGCGCGTGTCTGTCGCAAAAGAACAGAATGGTTTTTTACGAGCTCCTTGTCGTAGGTCTGTCAAGTTTTGGGATATTCGGAAACTATCACCCAACAAACCGGAAGCCGTTCACACGATTCAGCTGGCACAAGACAGGCCGGTGCCCTTCACGTCTCTCTGTCTAGACAGCACGAAAACGCAACTCTTCGCCAGCTGCATGGATAAGACCATCTATCGGTTCGACGTCGGACCGTGGAAGGCCCCGGAGCCGAGCGCGAAATACGTCGGCGCGGACATTGCCTCCTTCTTCGTCAAGTGCTCGTTGAGCCCGAACGACGAACTCCTCGGCTGCGGCTCGTCGGACTACCATGCCTACCTGTTCAAGGTCAGTTCCTCAATGCACGCCACGCAATCGGTCTTAATGAGTGCTTGTTAGGTCGCCGATCCGGACGCTGCTCCGGTCGTCTTAAGCGGCCATGCGTCGCAGGATGTGATGACGGTGGCGTTCTGCCCGTACGATCCCTACCAACTGGCGACCAACGGAGAGGACAAAGTCCTGGTCTGGCATGCTGAACCGTACCTGGAGCGACAGGCGGAAGGGATCGCCGGCAAAGCGGACCGAGATAAGCGCGGTCAGTTTCAGCCTGACCAATTACGCGAAATCCGAAATCCGAAATCCGAAAATGTTAAATTGACGCTTAGTAGGGCCGGGGTAGTAGGGCCGATGTAGTAGGACCGATGTAGTAGGACCGGGGTAATAGGGCCGGGGTAGTAGGGTAGGCAGTAAATGACCGGGCGTAAGTGATGAGTAATGTTCGTTGCCTAGATTTGGCAACGAGGACTCCCGCGTATCGATTACGAGATCGCAGCGCCACTGCCACGGCGGGCAACAATTCACCCTCCGTATTGGAGTGGATTCGCCTCGGTCAGGGGAATGAAAACGACAGCGAAACATCTCGGGTGTCGTTGGCTTCCCCGTCCACAACACCGGACAGGGACATCGTGCAGGTGCAGATTCTCCGAACTCCGAAGAGGACGCCGAATCAACGGGTATGGCGGAATGTCCGTTCTTGTCCTTGTTCGGAACAAATTCTCTCGCCACGTGGTGTCTGTCTCTTCGCTCATTAATGTAGCTTTCTGTCTGCCTGCCTGTTTGTCTGTCTGTCTGTCTGCCTGTCTACCTGTCTGTCTGTCTGTCTGTCTGTCTGCCTGTCTGTCTGCCTGTCTGTTTGTTTGTCTGTCTGTCTGCCTGTTTGTCGGTCTGTCTGTCTGTCTGTTCGTTTGTTTGTCTGTCTGTCTGTTTGTCCGTTCGTCTATTCTTTCATAAATCTGGTTGTCTGTTTGTCAGAAAAAGCGCCTCAAAAATCTCACCTTATCGCCGTTCGTCGTGCGCAAGGATCCCGCGAGTACGTGATGGTCGTATCTCCCCTGTTTTTTTTCCGTGATGCCGTGATATTGCCCACAGGACCCAAATCTCTTCCCCGTCCCACCAAAACTTCTCCAGACCAAATATTTTTGATTTTTGTTTCCCTCGGTAATTCGCTCGCCTTTTGGCTCTTAATACAAGTAGGCTTGGTTGTACGTCTGACTGGGGAAAGAACGGAGATTTTCTCTCCCGCTCGGAGTGGGATTTTTTTCTCCACAAATATTTTTGTACATCATTTTTACATTGGAATCTCGGACTGGAAATTACATCCGCTTTTTCGAAGAAAAAAGAAAAGGAAGACAACAATTCCCGCACCACTTTGTATTGTGGCCCGGCGCTTGATTGGTTGATTCATCAACAACGTTTCCGACGTTTCAATGTTTCTGCACCAAATCACTGGAAAACGCTTGATTCCAAGATTGTTGACACACTTCCACTCCAAATTCGATTTGGAATCGATTGACGTCAACAGAATCTTTTCTGGATGCCAGGGGGCGGAGCTATGGATCATTTCTGCAATATCGCTCGGAAGCCGAGATTGAAACTAGTTCATAGCTCCGCCCCCTGGCGTCCAAAAATGGTTCTGCTGATGTCAGTCGATTCCAAATCGAATTTGGAGTGGAAGTGTGTCTAAAATGTTGGAATCCAACGCTTTTCAGAAAACGACGTTTGACCAGCATCTCATATCACGTTCGTTTTTTGTGTGTGCAGCTGAAATTTTAGTTTCAGTTTCACAAAGTGTTTTCTTCCTTGGTTTACATTTCCCGTATCCAATTCTGTTGTTTTCTCAGCTGCTACTTAATGGCTCTTGCCACGCCTCTTATTGTGGCCAGTATATAAACTATCCGTAATACATGTATGTGGCTTTATGTATCCTTTTTCTTCATTCAAAGCCATTTCCCGACTGACACTCAATTTCCAAATTGCATTAAATAAAAAATAAATAAAATAATCTTTTCTATCCTGTTACTCTAATATATCCAAATAGTAGATAAATTACATCGTTAAACTATTCTCTGCTATAGTTTAACCTTCCAAATGGCGAACTGTTTATCCTTCAAATTAATCTCATTCCAATTACTCTGTCTGGGCCTCATTTCGCCCAGTGTCACCGCCTCATCCTCATCCTCTTCCTCATCCCCTTCCTCATCCTCATCCTCATCCCCTTCATCATCCTCATCCTCATCCCCTTCTTCATCCTCATCCCCTTCCTCATCCTCATCCTCATCCTCATCCCCTTCCTCATCCTCATCCTCATCCCCTTCCTCATCCTCATCCTCATCCCCTTCCTCATCCTCATCCTTCATCTCATCTTCATCCCCTTCCTTATCTTCATCCTCATCCTCGGCACACAACAAGCGTCGCCGCCACGGCTGCAGCGCCTTTTTACGCAATCTCATGGCGTTCCTGGCGATTTCTCTAGCGTACGTGTCCATGATTGGAGAGGTCGTGGTCAGTGTAATCACCACTCAACGCGTCAAGGAACAATCGAAAATGGACCCATCCATGGCGGATGCCCAGGATTATTCGCACCTGATCGATCTGATCTTCCGGTTTCGCTATAGTTTTCGACGCGGGGCTTTCTGTGTGGTCATCACGGTATGTTTTCTCAAACGACGGGCGATGCGGCGTGCCTTGCAGAGTTTGAAGCTGTCGACCGCTCGATGCTTGGTGCAGAGCAAGTTGCGCCGGAAAGTACACACCGTTCTAATGGTTCGTCTGTCAAGAAAGAGCATGAGCAGACAGGCAGAAAAACAAACTAGACGTTAGACAGACAGAGAGACAGACAGACAGACAGAGAGACAGACAGACAGACGAACAGCCAGACAGTCAGACAGACAGGCAAGCAGACAGTCAGGCAGACAGACAAACAGACAGACAGACAGACAGACAGACAGACAGACAGACAGACAGACAGACAGACAGAGCGACAATGAGACAGACAGACAGACAGACAAACAGACAGATAAGTGTTATTTTTTCTAGGTTGGATTTGCAGTGGCGTTGTTCCAGATCGTCATGTCCTGGCTGAGTAAGTTCTTGGTGTCATTTAACATTATTGTGTTCCCAACACAAACACGTGTCAACATCATACCGTTTTGGAGCGGTTACTGGAATATCATGTCGGGCTTGTGCACACTACCTGGAGAATACGCTTACGGCTTGATTGCCGGTTTGACCGTGGCCGCAGTGATCCCTCTCACCGCCCAGATCGACGCCTTGCTGGAACAAGCCCAACACCTCCAGAGCGACCTCCGGAATGGTCACCAAGTTAACCTCCCGAAATGCGTTGCAAACATGCGTATGGCGTACAGTGATATTAAGCGACAGATTGCCGCCGTCGAAGACGGTTTTGGTTGGATCATTGTCATGCTGATTTTCGCTGATATCGCGCAAATCTTCTCCTTCCTTCCGCTGTTCCTGGTGCAAGGGATTGTGTCAGCATTCTCTACATATTTTCTACATCTCTTGCTCTACATTATTTGTCCCGCACTGCAGCTGGTGGTCATCTTGACTGTCAGCGCACGGAACGCCGAAAAGGTACACCCATTAATGTCTTACCGTACATGTCTATCTATCTGTCTGTCTATCTTTCTATCTATCTGTCTATCTATTTATCTGTCTGTCTGTCTGTCTGTCTGT
>LRSR01009312.1:0-13396 GCA_001579985.1 Hypsibius dujardini | reverse complement strand
AGACAGACAGACAGACAGACAGACAGACAGACAGACAGACAGCCAGCCAGCCAGCCAGCCAGCCAGACGGACTAAAAGCAAGCTGACACTCGTGTAGATCCGTTTATCAATTGGTTAATATTTTTAGTACCGACACCGTGGAGGATACGTTCATCACAGCATCAATCAACAGTCAACCACAGCACATTTTGAGAGGTAACTATTTTTCTAAAGTTGGAAGACCTTTTTAAGTGTTAATCATCTGACTGTAGCACTTTATTACAGGCGAATCTCTTTTTGTTCCTTCCGACCTGAAATTCCGTCAAGGCGATCGCATTTGGGATACGACGGACGGATCTGCATACAGGTCTACTCACCGTCGAAGCCGGGAACGTCTAGGACTTGTTAGTGACACGGACAAGCTCCTCACCATGGTCATCAATACTGATGGCCTAGAAATCAACGAGAGCGGCGGAAAGTCTGCATGGCCAGTTTTCGGGATGATCTCTGGAATCCATCCCGACCGGCGAGCTATGAACGACAAAATCTTATACCTTGCGCTTTGGGAAGAGGAGGGCAAGCCACCTATTGTGGAAATCATGAGTGAAATTAACGAACAAATTGAGGAAATAAACGAAACAGGTACGTCGCTACTGGTCAGGTTAGGCATGAGCTACTCTGGTAACGCGGTTCCTATGTTCCAACCACTGTACAATATGTATGTACAGTACCATGTAGAACATACAGTATGTATGCTCATGATTTACAGGACTGCGTGTGAGAACTGCGGGATGCGATTCAATCATCTTCCTCCATGTGCCAGCGTTGATAGCTGATATGCCGGCGAAGGCAATGTTGAGGAACGCGATCAATTTCAACGGAGCGTTCGGCTGCAGTCTATGCACAATTCAGGGCGCCTCTGTTCCGAGCGGCAATGGCCACTGTCGTGCTTACATTGCACAACCAAGAGAAGAAGTTCGAAGGCGAACTCACGCGAATGTGGTTCAGCATGCACAAGAAGCCCCGTCAGTGGCTATCCAGTATGACTACATCACATCATATGGCATTACTATGCATCATATGGTGCTAAAATTGTAATCTTGCGCAGGTATTTGGACAGAAGGGCATTCCATTAGTCCACCCGCTTCGCCACCTGGACTACTCCAATTGCTTTTTGCTGGATGAGATGCATTGCTTCCTGATTGGGACTGTGAAGAAAGTTGTCACCATGTGGACTGAGAACTCCGCGGAGCCATATTTTCTCAACAAGGATATTGTACGTCCCTTTCTCTACCGGTTTGCCGTTTCGCCGGTTGCATGCTTGTCTATGTCGGTTTGTCAATGCCTATCTGTTTCTGTGTTTGTATCTGTGTCTGTGTCTGTGTCTGTGTCTGTGTCTGTGTCTGTGTCTGTGTCTGTGTCTGTGTCTGTGTTTGCGTCTGTGTCTGTTTCTCTATCTCTGATAATGTCTTTCAGTGTGTTAGTGTTCGTTAATGCTCCCATTTACCCCAGGTTGAAGAAGTTGAGAGACGACTCATGGCATTTCGTCCATCGAAATCCTTTACACGGCTTCCGCGCAAATTAAAGACCGCCAAATATAAGGCCAACGAGTTTCGGTCTTTCATTAACCATTATTCTGTCTTCTGCTTAAATGGATTACTTCCGGCTCGTTACCTTGACCATTGGCGAGTGTTGGTTGCTGCATATAAAACGCTTTCGACAGACAGCATTCATCCGGCTGAGCTTGCGGTAGCAGATGATCAACTCTCACAATTCTGCGAAGGCGCGGCTGTTCTTTACGGTACGGTACAGTCAGGTTCAGTTTTAGGGATCACAAAACTAAACAAACTAAAAAAACTTAACGGAAACTAACCAGAAATTTTGAGTTCTTATTTTTTAGCTTTATTTTTAATTTTTTTACTAAAAACGCTAAACTAAAAGTTTGGCGACTAATTTTAGCTTTTGCTTTCTCGGTCTGCCATATCGTTCAGTTACTTAAATTGAGAAATAAGAAGTGATCGTGAATTTTGTTGTTTCGTACTGAAAAAAATACCACAAGACTTCTTCTGAGTTAAGATGCTGTGATTCAAATAAAATTTTCAAAAATGTATTATTTTTAGGGGCGAATGTCTGTGGAATAAATCTTCATTCCATGCGTCACGCGGCAGAGATGGTAGATTTGTGGGATCCCCTGTGGGCATACTCTCTTTTCCCTTTCGAAAGCAAAAATGGTGACATTTCGCGACACTGCTTTGCAAAAAACAGCGTTCTGAAAAGCGTAATGATGCAGCTGCTGGGTTCACAAGTGCTGCGTCAAAAAGAAAAGCTCATCGTTTTACCTTCGGAAGTCCGTCTTCTAAAATTATTTCGGGGCAAACGGAATTTATGTTTGAAGTGTTATTGATCACGTGGTCTAAAATAATATAGCCATATTTTTTAAGCGAGTCTAATTGGAAGGCGCATTCAGCACTTTTTCTCGGCGATATAGCTGCGGTTCTTGTTACCGCAGTCGGCGTGTGTAATGCTGGAATACATCGTTTACGCTTTGTCAGTCGCGCCGAAATTGGGGCATTAGCTGTGTGGACACCGGACTATGCGAGGCCGAAGCGGAAATGTTGCACATATTTCGCTATGACAACCAGGCAGGGGACCAACAGGCAGCTTGTCGAGGTTGAGAAACTTGCCGTGTGTAGTGTATGCAAAAAGATGTGGATGAGCTATCGAGTATGGAACGCCCGCCGTGTCAAAAGGTTTTCGAATTTTCGCTCAATGAAATAATTTTTGCTCAATAGTTTCATTGAGCAATAATTAATTTAAGCTCAATGGTTTCATTGAGCAACAATTAATTGTAGTTCAATAGTTTCATTGAGCAACAATGAATTTTTGCTCAATAGTTTCATTGAGCAATAATTAGTTTTCGCTCAATAGTTTCATTGAGCAATAATTAGTTTTTGCTCAATAGTTTCATTGAGCAATAATTAATTTATGAGCAATAATTAGTTTTTGCTCAATAGTTTCATTGAGCAATAATTAATTTAAGCTCAATAGTTTCATTGAGCAATAATTAGTTTAAGCTCAATAGTTTCATTGAGCAATAACTAGTTTAAGCTCAATAGTTTCAAAGTGGGGCGCAGAGGCGTGATTTGCATGTTTCCAGGGATCTTCACTACTCACTTAAACACAGGGGCCTAAGGAGCAAAGAAGCAAAGAGGTGTGGTCTATAATAATGATATAAAGAGACTATACAATTAGTGATAAAATGCCAAATTCATTATTTAAATTTTATTTATATTAGTAACATTCCATAATTGAACTTGCGATATAGAAGGTGATCAGTTAACGTATCCGGTACAGCATTAGGCGGCGATATACCGTATAAAGGTAGGTCCAAAACTGGGGGGGGGTGAATTGAAAAATGATCCCCTATTAAAGCCACTGACAGGTTTTCAAAAACCAATTTCTGCCTGGCAGGATCAGCTTTGAGTAACTTCTCGTCGATGGCGACTAACATTTGGCAGGCAACCATGCTACGTTAGTCGATAATCACAAACGGTACATTCTGCCACCACTTCTGAAATTTTTTTGCGCTGTTTCTGCTCAATGCCTTCATATATTCAAGCTATTGTCGCAAGCGTACTGCGCTATATATTCTCGCGGCAGCTTTGTCGGCTGCTTCTACTCCGGTTGAGGCCATCAGAACACAAGTGGGCAACGCACTATCCATTTCTTGCTGACCATTCAAATACTCTTGAATTTGTTTTGTAACGACATACTTCTTAGTGCTTATAAACGAGTTTTGTTGAGGCAGTACAAATATAGCGCATGTGTTTGCAAAAAAGTTACCAGCTGACCGTTGAATGACAACCCGTACTAATAGAGTGTGTCAGTAGTGTCGAAATGCATGTAGTTTAGTTAGTTAGTTATTTTCAAGAAATCGAATGCTCTTTGCTGATTACCATTTAATTGATTTGGATTGATAGTGCTTCCCTGTTCTGCAATCTCAATTTTTTGCTTTTTTATGCGTGCAATAAATGTCAAAGTTTTTTATATATTCGGATTTCCCAGAGCGAATTCACTCCAATTATGCACATTTTCAATTGGTCGCTTTCTTTCTTCAGTTAGCTTGTCATCTACTTTTGAATGGTCAAATTTGAATGATGGTTGCCTCTTGTAAAACTAGCATTTTTTGGACCATCGTGAGAAATGCGAGTTCCGGCACCGGACATATTTCATTTTCTTTGAAGCAGCAGATAATTTTCCGCTTTAGTTACGGTCACGGGCACAACGCGCACAAATGCCAATGACAAGGGGCTCCCCCAATTGCGACCAAAAAGGCTTTTACTTTAACTGCATTTTACTTATGCTACTTACTTACTTACTTACTTACTTACGGGAAACCCGACCGACTTGACAAACAATATCCAGATGTTGGCGCAGTACACACCATTCCCTGCGCAGAGTTCCGGTGGTGGCTTCCCAGGCAGCATTGTTCACGGTGGTACACCGGTGTACCTGGATTTGAACGGGCCTTCTTACTCGCCGTCAACATCCGCACGATTTGATTCCCATGTCGACAATTATATTGTGGGCGAGAACCGAACTCAGCGTCCATACCTGATGAGCCACTTCACATCACCGCCGACTCACCATTACGGTCCAGCGACTCCGTATACGCCAGCATTATTCCCGAATTCCAATGATCCTACTGAGGAGATTCTTAACTATTCAGTTGTTTCGGTTTAGCAGTCTCTTTAACTGGTTGTTTGTGTATTATACTGTCTGTCTATCAGTCCGTCTGTCTGTCGACCTGATTGTTTGTTTGTCTCTCTGTCTGTCTGTTTGTGTCTGTCTGTGTCTGTCTGTGTCTGTCTGTCTGTCTGTCTGTCTGCCTGCTTGTTTGTCTGTCTGCGTGCCTGCCTGCTTGCCTGTATGTTTCTGTTTATGCCTGTTTGTTTGTCTGCCTGTTTGTCTGTCTGTCTGTTTGTCTGTCTGCATGCCTGCTTGCCTGCCTGTCTTTCTGTTTATGCCTGCCCGTTTGTCTGCCTGTCTGCATATCAGTAGATGTATCTACATTCCTGTTATTTTTCAGATCAAAGTGCTCAAGAATAAACTCGAGCAGCAGGAGTCTGAATTCCAATCTTTGAGCGAACAGGTTCGTTTTAAATGTCAGAAGTGCAATCTCAGTCTATCTGGTTCACAGTTTTAATTGTTGTTTTATACAGGCGAAGCTCGTTCTGGAACGCAATCCTAAGCATGTCAAAGTGGAGAAGAAAAATCCTGTTCTGGTACGATACTTTCGCACCGGTGTTTGTTTTTTCAGGTACAGCGCTATAAAAATACTTATGCGTTTTCAGCTACGGATGCTGGAAAGCCGCACGTGTCTCATGCGGTTCGTGAAGGAATGCGTCTTCTGCTGACACGGGAACAGCTGCTGACTAGGGTCTTGTCTGTGAAGAACATCAACGGGACCACAATTACCTAAGTCTTGGACGACGATTTTTTGAAGACCTTGCAAGGTGAGCCGCGTGTTCTATATGCACCAACCCTTTCGTTAATTAATTAGTATTTTTATGGAAAACTTGTTTGTCTGCAGATCTCGCGAATAGTTACAACGAAGCTAAAGGGAACAACAGTCTGGGCCGCAAGGAATTTCGAACGATCTTGGCGGAGTATTTGCAGGAATGTCGCAACAAGAACAAACATTTTAAGAAGAAACTATAGTTTGCGTGAGGCAGATACAGTGTGATTTGTTAATTTTTTTTTAACTGTGGTTTTTTGCACCGGAATATTTATTTGGTTCTTGAAAACGAAATGTGTTGTGGCGTGATTTTATAAAAAATACTTCCTCTTTGGATTGGTCGGAACCAACGAGTTTAGGATTGGTCAGAATCGCGACTGTAATAAGCGTAGAATACAGGGTGGAAAACAGGATGGCTTACGGGGAGCTTAGACGACTGCCCAACCTAAAATCCTTTAAATATACAGGGTGTTTCTCGGCTGGAATCCAGCCAAGGCATCTAGTGTCATATACAGCCTAGAAGTCATGGAACATTCCAGTCTGCGCGCGCAGCAATTTTGACTGGATTCCAGCCTGGTTTAACAGTGCTGAAACAGCCAAGATCCAGCCCGGATCCAGTGAAGAGTTATCCGTAGGGTAGAGCCGCAGAAGTTGTCACTGCAAAGCTATTGTCGACGGAGCCTGAAAAATGCTTCTTTAAACCTTTTTGTTCGTCCGTCCTTCTGTTTGTTTGTCTAGCTATCTGTTTATTTCCGAATGAGTATTTGCCTATCGTTCTGTTTTCTTAGTTGTCTATTCATAATCAGATATTACCAGCACGTACTTGTAGTAATTAAGTGCCACGAGATGCAGTGTAGATGACGTATCAGTCGACAGCTCAACCCTTGCATCCTTAAACGGCTTCGTAAACTCTGCATAATCTTCAAGAAGATCTTTCGGACCATGAAGGAAGTGAATCTCATTGCAGTCACGAAGGATTGTTTCGATGCAGTTTTTACGGATCGAGTTGAGCTTGTCCATATTGGTGTTCCACCGTGTTAAACAGGCAGGCCCAGGTTTTTGACATCAATCTGATTACAGCTACTTGCAAGTTACTTTTGATTTGACGTATCGTAAGCCGTAATACTATACATCTTATAAAGTTTTAATTTCGTAAAGCAAAAACCGGCCAAAATCTGGTCACTAAACACACAAAAAGACTGTATTCATTTGGAAAGTATATTTAAAAATCAAGGCTGAATATTGGCACAGTGGAAACTGAAAACAGGTGACAGACCGCCTGGGACAAATTCAAATCAAAAACACGATCAATCGGTCAATCAAGCGATTAGTATTTGATTCGTGCCCCCTCGTCTGCAATGACTGCAGCAATGCGGTTAGGAATGCTCTCCCACACAGCCTCGCCGTACTCTCGAGTGACCAGCTTGTTTCACAATTCTCGAACATCACGTGCAATATCCTGCACGGTTTTGATGGAAGTTTCTTTGGCCAACTCAAATTTGATGGATCCCCTGACATGAATTAATTGAAATAAAAGTAAACAAATAAAGATTTCTAGGCAGCGAAATTCGTATTGTGGATATCGAGTCGATTGATCGATAAGCCGGTTTGAAATTTTCCCTAGTCAAACAACGTGTAATCTAGTTTACCAAACCACACCAAATCAAAAGTTTGCAAGTGACCAACAAGCAGCTGTGTATAGACCTGCTTGCTAAAGGTAATTAGCTTTTTGCATTTTTCAATCAGCTTGACCATAGGCATGACTGCCGGCAGCACTTTAACTTCTTAAATTGTTCTTGGTGTTGAAGCACTTGGTCAGTGCGGTAGTGATGACGTGATGCACACTAAACTCGTTCGAATTCCTGTATTCTACGACTGTACTTTCACAAAGGATTAAATGCCTTAATCTGATTATTTGAAAATATGAACAGTTGTGAAATTTCAATTTTTTGTTTGTTTATTGGATGCTGTTTGGCTGGATCGTAATCCTGAATTTTAAACTCGGTCACGACAGTGTTTTTTGCATATACAAGCAGTTCGAATACGTCATACTCCGCACAATAATAAAGTTGCTTTTTCTGAGTAATGCCCTGACGGTAATGGTAAATCAGGCTCATAAACACCGGCTTCTTGTAGTCCTCCGTTCACATATTGGTCTTCATCCCTTCCAGAATTTAATTGCAGCTTGCAACTATGCAAAAAAGACAGCGATCGTATGAATGGTCGTTGAGGAGACTAGTAGTCGGGAATGTAATTAAGGAGTCTTCCCCTTGTTCATTAAATCTAAAAACGTAATTATAAACTTATCGCGAATCAATGGTGCCTTTCAATGGTGAATTTTTTCCTTTTGCGTCAAATACTTAAAAAAATTATTTTCAAATTACACTTTCACATCACATTCTGTTACTAAAATTAAATGTAAATAAAAGCCTTCATTAAAATAGTACTAACTCCATTTATTACATGAGCTTTGTACAACATGGAATACCTTTTCTCCAAGTTCAGCACAAAGACATTTTTTTTCTGTTACATTCAGAATGACCGTTCGAGTGTGCACAACACTTCGCGACCCTCTAGAGGGACAGCGTCTAATATGATCCGGTTCTTATAGGTGGACCAAGAATCGATGACCAGCACAGTTCGATTGCCAACATTCGGAATATACACTTGATCTAGCCACATTGTCAGATGTTCCTTCATTTTGCCCGAATTCGATGGCGTAACTAGAATATTAGGAGCCACAAAATGATCCTGCTGAACTTGAGGGCCAAATTGATCACCGGTTATTTCTTGCATGACAATGAAGAGCGGGTTGAGAAGTTTTCCCGTTGCATCAATGGTGATCATAATGGTGTACGAATGAGTTATCTTCAAAATGGACTTCACGCACTTTCTTCAAACCCAAAACACAAAATTTTTGAGTGAACAATTTAGCTTTTAGCACTTTGCTACAACAAAACGTAGGCTCGTCTACGATCAATTGTTGTCTCCAGAAAAGTGCCACCTTCGTTTATGCGATAAAGAAATGATTGCAGGTTGCTGGTAATGCACTCAATGGGCAGTTTTCCATGGTCTTGCCAGAGCCAGAAGGTCAACATTTTGTTCTGCCTATAACGAACACTTGGCGGAAGCTCGCATACAATCAGACACAACGGCCAAAGAGATTGTGCTGAGCTTTCAAAGATCTGGATTCCGTTCGTGCTTGCAATTAGCGTAATAATCAGATCATCGGGGTCAACCTGGTAATAACGGCGAATTATTTGCTGACTGTCGAAGTAACCCTTTCCATCCGTGACATAGCTGATTTTTTTATCCAAACGAAACGGTCTGGGTTGAAATGATGGAGAAACTTTCCTGCAGAAATGAATGAAATTAAACGAAATTAAATTTTCAACTGTGCGGGAAATGGACTAATTTCTGCTACTTTCACACATTATGCAGATCTGGCTAGAAAGTTCTGCAGTGATGTACTTGTCTCCGATAGATCCACGTCGTGGGCTGCGTAAAATAAATGACAACTACCATTATTTGTATTGTGATACGGAGTGACACCTACACAGATAAGCACGCATACCGTACAGAAACAAACATAAGTATAAATACAGACAAGTACAGCCAAACCGACAGACAGACAGACAGACAGACAGACAGACAGACACTAGTCAAATTGGCAGATTCATTTATCAGCACAGCAAAAACTCAACAATCTTGATTCATGCAGTTAAATTTGTTGTTATCATCTTAAATCGCCAGGTGGTCTTCGGGTTTGTGGTGGAACTGCACGAAAAATGAAGTTGGCTACAGAAAATTTCAGCTGATTATTTAATCAACCGTTTTTATGGATGTAAAGTGCATTAAAAATATTTCACTCCCACGACGTGTCTTCTCGCAGATCGTTGTAACAACACCATAAGATTTTCTGATCAAATTCGGAAAAGCCATCGACATGGAAATCCGTGTGCAAAAAAACCCGCAGAACTCGCGAGTAAAAATTTTGCCCAACGTTATTATTGACCCGGTCAGTCTGCACGGGGAGCAGCAATTAGTGCTACAGGAACAACGTCGCCGTTCAATTGCAATACTTCAGCAGGAGATGAACGATTTTGAGCAGCAACGATTACAACAAAGTCGCAATTACGCAAATCAACTCCGAAGGGAAGATCAAACACGGCAGGAGACCGCACGGAGGAAACAGTCAAGCACAGGGCCTGCACCAATACACAGACCAAACCCGAATTGGGTGCTGCCAGGAGCGTATGTTTTGCAACAACAAGCGGAGTCCAAAGACAAACTAAGCAAAATTTGGATGTTTCAAACCATACTTTGGAATTCCTCGCGCGTATGACACTCAATTACATCAAAGCCAAATACGCAAGGACAAAAAAGATTCCAATGGAGCTCATGCTGAGTCACAAAGAGTACGTTAGCGACCATCAAATCATGATTTCTAATCTTCTAAGCGAAGAGATTCATCAACTGTCAGGCACGGCAAAATCGGACGGCCCAAATTAACGTTCTCACAAAACAGTCAGGCGTTTGCGCAGCTCAACTAATTGGTTTTGAGTAGTATCACAGATTGGTCGCACATGGAGCAATGGCTCTTACATATCAATGCGAAGCAGTGAACGTTACGGTCGGAACAAAACGAACGGATTGCGGAATGGAACCGACGGTGGGAAATGGATCTCTCAGTCTGGACGGACACATCATAATTCGTAACTTCCTTCTATACTTACATAACGGACATTTTACGCAAATCGGGAAAAAAACATTTGAGTACGACAGTCAACGAAAAGACTGGAGAGAGGCACGAGAAATTCAAGTCTTCCATGATCAACTTGTGGCCACATTTGACATCGCGGAAGATCGAACTGCGGAAGGGATCGACAACTTTCACGAGAAAAGCGATGACAGTTTCCTAGATTTGTTTGGAAAGCTGTCAGCCGTCATGCAGACGTTTCGTCAATCTTCCTTGTCTGAAGCTTTAAGGGGAACAAACAAGGACGTGGCTCGAAAGAACAATATACCAGACGTTATTGGGGGAATAGAGAAAGTGTTCACTGGATGGAGAACGTCTTTCATTTCAATCGTATTTTTCGTGGGATGCACGTTGAGCATTCTCATTATGTGTAAAATTTGTGGACCAAATTGTATACTGGCTGCTATTTGTCTGAGGCGTCGCAAACAAGAACCCGACACAGCGTTCGAAACGGAGTACCACGGCTCCGGCTGCCAGCTTTGGAGAACGGCGAACGAAACCACACCAAACCGGAAGAAATACCTCTAACAGATATGGAGGTCAAAGATATAACGACAGAGCACCCATACGGGCTAAACATCATCCCTTAAATTTTTGCGGAACTGAGAGAGGAATCCATCGTTTTGGCGTTCACTGCACTAACTCTCTTGGTTCCAGTTGGATCAGCGGAGACGGCGCAAAGTCAAGTATATACACACTCTGTTCAAAAGTCAATATAATCACGTAAGTCAATCATGCACCTGTACCTATATTTACGCTCCACCCCCATGCGTCCTGAGGGGAGACAACACAGGTCTGCAAGTCGTATTACGTCAAACTACGCTACGAAAGCGCACAACTTGACGCGCTGGAAATGCCACTTTAGGGAATAGTTTAGTCGACATCAACGAGCATGAGCAAACTCAAATGGATATTACGTCGGAGTGGGTACGCTAAATTTCAAGTGGGGTATAAACTTGCACCTATAAGCGACGGTTCGACGGACTCAACAAGTCCGAACAAAAGTGGATTCAACAACTAAAGTACCCCGTTCGCAATCGGAGGCATGTAAAGGCGAACGCCGGAGAGAGACCGCCAGTGAAACTTTTTTTCTATTCTCTTTCTTTTTTGCCGCAACCAGTGCCCCGCCACACGCAGTCTTAGTACGGCTTCTTCAACTGTACGCCGAGTTGCCGTCGAGATATGAGTGTCAACAGGAGACACAGTGTGATAGCAAGTGGTCTTGCATCACCAGTACCGGAGGTGGACCGCGTGGTCACGACCCAGGCTGGTTCGACGGGGTCGTCTTCACCACAGCAATCGGTAAACAATCCTCTTTTCAATTTACGCAATCCTGCCGTGGCTCGACACGGAAACGTCGTCGCGGTGGAGGGTGTCAACTCGCTGCAGGGGGTCGCAACAGAGGGAAACAACGCAGCAGCATGCTATTTGGGGACATACACGATGTTGTTTCCGGGACGTTAGTGTCCGAGGGGAAAGGGGCAAGATTCCGTCGCAAAGTCTAGCGTCTTTTGTCGCCGGGATATACTATTAGCGACGAAGCGTTTGCTGTACTATATCAAGCAACGCGAGCCGCATTTAGTAATTTAGTGAGCCCGGTGGACTGTGCTACGTTTCAAATAATAGTCGGGCCGCGTACCGGCACTCCGACATCCAATCCAACTGGCGCGCAAGGACCACTCGACTTTACCGTCGGAGGCCCTTACCAGACTCCCACGCGCCGACCTCGCAAAAACCCGGCGCCACAGAAAAAGAAGTAGTGAGCAACACGCGCGGTCGGTGTTTTTCCGGTGGAGGGCAGTTGTTGGACCACGCCCAACAAGTCTTCATATCCGATCATTACAGCTATTTGAAGCACTAGTACCTTACTTCGTTAGTATGTCTACCTACTTTATTAACCCTATTCTGCTGCGACAACTAATTGCTTGTATGTAATTGTGATGTATGTGCTATTTACTATCTTTTCTATAGTTAACACTTTACTATATAATCATTTGTTTTATTAGTTTTAGGGGAGCACTTTCTCTTTCCTTTTCTTCCAGTTTACCTCTCTACCTATCTCCACTTTCAGTCTAATAAACTTGTTAACTACCCAACTTCCGGTTGGTAGACCTAACATCACATACAGATTTTTGTTTGTATTCTCTGCCGGATGATATCTGATTTGAGTGATAGTCAGACTTACTTTATTTCTGTGACTGTTTTCTAGTTCTTAGAGCAAATTATTTGACGTCTAGTCTGCTCTGTTTGTCGTTAAAAATACCAGAAAAAATTAATTATTATAATTTTCAAAATTAGTTTCACCGGTCAAGCTTTTTTTGGCAGAATACCAAAGTGGGGAAAGTACTGAAAGATCTTTTTTTTACCAGGGGGAAGGCAGAGCTACCGGTCATTGCCGAGCTCGACCGGAAACTTAGACGCCATGCATATATTACTTAATAAAAAAATGGCCTCTTTCGACCACCCACCTACCCAGATTATCAAAATTATACTGGAGGGCGGAGCCTTTTTTACTGGTGAGTAATCAAGGGTCCAGAACTTCACCTACCCTCCTTTGATTAAGTAATATGTGAATGGCACCTTACGAGTGAAATTTCAGAAATAATTTATAGCTCCGCCCTCTGACATCCCGAAAAACTTCTGTTAGTGCCAAACGATTTAAAATTGATTTTGGAGAAGGACACTGGAGTAACGAAATCCGTCGAATTGATTCATCTTGCAAAAATGAAGTTAGGGACCTTTCACATATTACGTAATCAAGGGAGGCTGGGTGGGTGGTACCCGAAAAGCTTACGTTTGATTACGATTTTTTGGGTGGTGCGACCTATGATTATGTATTGATTACAAAGAGGGAGGGGGGCTGGTCACGAAACCCGAAATTTTTTTCGAATTTCGTTTAAATTTCGATCTTCATCAATTACGTCGGGCATGGGGCAAATATTATCATTACTAAATATTAAAGTGGTTGCTGGACGTCATAATGAGTCGAATTCTGTCAATTTTTCCAGAGAGTACGGCCGGTGGTGTTCAGTTTACCAGTCTGCACAGCCTAAATTTGTAATCTCGCGTAAATAGTTTTGACCGACTGTTCTCAGTTAACAATCTGCTCAGTTAACAGAAAAATTGGACCTATTGCAGGC